>JAXGGA010002191.1:0-128776 GCA_038373865.1 Uloborus plumipes | reverse complement strand
TGTCTCAACATGGAGCACGTGATTTAACGACACTGCCTAAGGAGAGAAGGTGGAAAAAACATAAGAAAACGTTCTAAAATATTTGCAGCAGTAGAAACACTAGAAAAGAATTAAAATGAGAACAAACTACTTACTTCCAATTTTTGAGCCATTTGCTTCTGGCTGATAGCTTCTCCCCCACGGTTGTTCCATCTCGAGCCCTCTCTACGCACGGATGTTCCAATTCTTTCTCCCCCCGTCGGTCCGCGCCCCGGTACAGGAAATCTTCAAAGGAGAAGCTCGGCCATAAACATGTCTCAACATGGAGCACGTGATTTAACGACACTGCCTAAGGAGAGAAGGTGGAAAAAACATAAGAAAACGTTCTAAAATATTTGCAGCAGTAGAAACACTAGAAAAGAATTAAAATGAGAACAAACTACTTACTTCCAATTTTTGAGCCATTTGCTTCTGGCTGATAGCTTCTCCCCCACGGTTGTTCCATCTCGAGCCCTCTCTACGCACGGATGTTCCAATTCTTTCTCCCCCCGTCGGTCCGCGCCCCGGTACAGGAAATCTTCAAAGGAGAAGCTCGGCCATAAACATGTCTCAACATGGAGCACGTGATTTAACGACACTGCCTAAGGAGAGAAGGTGGAAAAAACATAAGAAAACGTTCTAAAATATTTGCAGCAGTAGAAACACTAGAAAAGAATTAAAATGAGAACAAACTACTTACTTCCAATTTTTGAGCCATTTGCTTCTGGCTGATAGCTTCTCCCCCACGGTTGTTCCATCTCGAGCCCTCTCTACGCACGGATGTTCCAATTCTTTCTCCCCCCGTCGGTCCGCGCCCCGGTACAGGAAATCTTCAAAGGAGAAGCTCGGCCATAAACATGTCTCAACATGGAGCACGTGATTTAACGACACTGCCTAAGGAGAGAAGGTGGAAAAAACATAAGAAAACGTTCTAAAATATTTGCAGCAGTAGAAACACTAGAAAAGAATTAAAATGAGAACAAACTACTTACTTCCAATTTTTGAGCCATTTGCTTCTGGCTGATAGCTTCTCCCCCACGGTTGTTCCATCTCGAGCCCTCTCTACGCACGGATGTTCCAATTCTTTCTCCCCCCGTCGGTCCGCGCCCCGGTACAGGAAATCTTCAAAGGAGAAGCTCGGCCATAAACATGTCTCAACATGGAGCACGTGATTTAACGACACTGCCTAAGGAGAGAAGGTGGAAAAAACATAAGAAAACGTTCTAAAATATTTGCAGCAGTAGAAACACTAGAAAAGAATTAAAATGAGAACAAACTACTTACTTCCAATTTTTGAGCCATTTGCTTCTGGCTGATAGCTTCTCCCCCACGGTTGTTCCATCTCGAGCCCTCTCTACGCACGGATGTTCCAATTCTTTCTCCCCCCGTCGGTCCGCGCCCCGGTACAGGAAATCTTCAAAGGAGAAGCTCGGCCATAAACATGTCTCAACATGGAGCACGTGATTTAACGACACTGCCTAAGGAGAGAAGGTGGAAAAAACATAAGAAAACGTTCTAAAATATTTGCAGCAGTAGAAACACTAGAAAAGAATTAAAATGAGAACAAACTACTTACTTCCAATTTTTGAGCCATTTGCTTCTGGCTGATAGCTTCTCCCCCACGGTTGTTCCATCTCGAGCCCTCTCTACGCACGGATGTTCCAATTCTTTCTCCCCCCGTCGGTCCGCGCCCCGGTACAGGAAATCTTCAAAGGAGAAGCTCGGCCATAAACATGTCTCAACATGGAGCACGTGATTTAACGACACTGCCTAAGGAGAGAAGGTGGAAAAAACATAAGAAAACGTTCTAAAATATTTGCAGCAGTAGAAACACTAGAAAAGAATTAAAATGAGAACAAACTACTTACTTCCAATTTTTGAGCCATTTGCTTCTGGCTGATAGCTTCTCCCCCACGGTTGTTCCATCTCGAGCCCTCTCTACGCACGGATGTTCCAATTCTTTCTCCCCCCGTCGGTCCGCGCCCCGGTACAGGAAATCTTCAAAGGAGAAGCTCGGCCATAAACATGTCTCAACATGGAGCAC
The DNA here is from genome assembly GCA_038373865.1 of Uloborus plumipes. Lineage (NCBI taxonomy): Eukaryota > Metazoa > Arthropoda > Arachnida > Araneae > Uloboridae > Uloborus > Uloborus plumipes. Next base: position 126,714 of record JAXGGA010002191.1, on the reverse strand, counting down.
GTGATTTAACGACACTGCCTAAGGAGAGAAGGTGGAAAAAACATAAGAAAACGTTCTAAAATATTTGCAGCAGTAGAAACACTAGAAAAGAATTAAAATGAGAACAAACTACTTACTTCCAATTTTTGAGCCATTTGCTTCTGGCTGATAGCTTCTCCCCCACGGTTGTTCCATCTCGAGCCCTCTCTACGCACGGATGTTCCAATTCTTTCTCCCCCCGTCGGTCCGCGCCCCGGTACAGGAAATCTTCAAAGGAGAAGCTCGGCCATAAACATGTCTCAACATGGAGCACGTGATTTAACGACACTGCCTAAGGAGAGAAGGTGGAAAAAACATAAGAAAACGTTCTAAAATATTTGCAGCAGTAGAAACACTAGAAAAGAATTAAAATGAGAACAAACTACTTACTTCCAATTTTTGAGCCATTTGCTTCTGGCTGATAGCTTCTCCCCCACGGTTGTTCCATCTCGAGCCCTCTCTACGCACGGATGTTCCAATTCTTTCTCCCCCCGTCGGTCCGCGCCCCGGTACAGGAAATCTTCAAAGGAGAAGCTCGGCCATAAACATGTCTCAACATGGAGCACGTGATTTAACGACACTGCCTAAGGAGAGAAGGTGGAAAAAACATAAGAAAACGTTCTAAAATATTTGCAGCAGTAGAAACACTAGAAAAGAATTAAAATGAGAACAAACTACTTACTTCCAATTTTTGAGCCATTTGCTTCTGGCTGATAGCTTCTCCCCCACGGTTGTTCCATCTCGAGCCCTCTCTACGCACGGATGTTCCAATTCTTTCTCCCCCCGTCGGTCCGCGCCCCGGTACAGGAAATCTTCAAAGGAGAAGCTCGGCCATAAACATGTCTCAACATGGAGCACGTGATTTAACGACACTGCCTAAGGAGAGAAGGTGGAAAAAACATAAGAAAACGTTCTAAAATATTTGCAGCAGTAGAAACACTAGAAAAGAATTAAAATGAGAACAAACTACTTACTTCCAATTTTTGAGCCATTTGCTTCTGGCTGATAGCTTCTCCCCCACGGTTGTTCCATCTCGAGCCCTCTCTACGCACGGATGTTCCAATTCTTTCTCCCCCCGTCGGTCCGCGCCCCGGTACAGGAAATCTTCAAAGGAGAAGCTCGGCCATAAACATGTCTCAACATGGAGCACGTGATTTAACGACACTGCCTAAGGAGAGAAGGTGGAAAAAACATAAGAAAACGTTCTAAAATATTTGCAGCAGTAGAAACACTAGAAAAGAATTAAAATGAGAACAAACTACTTACTTCCAATTTTTGAGCCATTTGCTTCTGGCTGATAGCTTCTCCCCCACGGTTGTTCCATCTCGAGCCCTCTCTACGCACGGATGTTCCAATTCTTTCTCCCCCCGTCGGTCCGCGCCCCGGTACAGGAAATCTTCAAAGGAGAAGCTCGGCCATAAACATGTCTCAACATGGAGCACGTGATTTAACGACACTGCCTAAGGAGAGAAGGTGGAAAAAACATAAGAAAACGTTCTAAAATATTTGCAGCAGTAGAAACACTAGAAAAGAATTAAAATGAGAACAAACTACTTACTTCCAATTTTTGAGCCATTTGCTTCTGGCTGCCAGCTTCTCCCCCACGGTTGTTCCATCTCGAGCCCTCTCTACGCACGGATGTTCCAATTCTTTCTCCCCCCGTCGGTCCGCGCCCCGGTACAGGAAATCTTCAAAGGAGAAGCTCGGCCATAAACATGTCTCAACATGGAGCACGTGATTTAGCGACACATCCTAAGGAGAGAAGGTGGAAAAAACATAAGAAAACGTTATAAAATATTTGCAGCAGAAGAAACACGAGAAAAGAATTAAAATGAGAACAAACTACTTACTTCCAATTTTTGAGCCATTTGCTTCTGGCTGCCAGCTTCTCTCCCACGGTTGTTCCATCTCGAGCCCTCTCTACGCACGGATGTTCCAATTCTTTCTCCCCCCGTCGGTCCGCGCCCCGGTACAGGAAATCTTCAAAGGAGAAGCTCGGCCATAAACATGTCTCAACATGGAGCACGTGATTTGACGACACTGCCTAAGGAGAGAAGGTGGAAAAAACATAAGAAAACGTTCTAAAATATTTGCAGCAGAAGAAACACTAGAAAAGAATTAAAATGAGAACCATCTACTTACTTCCAATTTTTGAGCCATTTGCTTCTGGCTGCCAGCTTCTCCCCCACGGTTGTTCCATCTCGAGCCCTCTCTACGCACGGATGTTCCAATTCTTTCTCCCCCCGTCGGTCCGCGCCCCGTACAGGAAATCTTCAAAGGAGAAGTTCGGCCATAAACATGTCTCAACATGGAGCACGTGATTTAACGACACTGCCTAAGGAGAGAAGGTGGAAATAACATAAGAAAACGTTCTAAAATATTTGCAGCAGTAGAAACACTAGAAAAGAATTAAAATGAGAACAAACTACTTACTTCCAATTTTTGAGCCATTTGCTTCTGGCTGATAGCTTCTCCCCCACGGTTGTTAAATCTCGAGCCCTCTCTACGCACGGATGTTCCAATTCTTTCTCCCCCCGTCGGTCCGCGCCCCGGTACAGGAAATCTTCAAAGGAGAAGCTCGGCCATAAACATGTCTCAACATGGAGCACGTGATATAACGACACTGCCTAAGGAGAGAAGGTGGAAAAAAACATAAGAAAACGTTCTAAAATATTTGCAGCAGAAGAAATACGAGAAAAGAATTAAAATGAGAACAAACTACTTACTTCCAATTTTTGAGCCATTTGCTTCTGGCTGCCAGCTTCTCTCCCACGGTTGTTCCATCTCGAGCCCTCTCTACGCACGGATGTTCCAATTCTTTCTCCCCCCGTCGGTCCGCGCCCCGGTACAGGAAATCTTCAAAGGAGAAGCTCGGCCATAAACATGTCTCATCATGGAGCACGTGATTTAACGACACTGCCTAAGGAGAGAAGGTGGAAAAAACATAAGAAAACGTTCTAAAATATTTGCAGCAGTAGAAACACTAGAAAAGAATTAAAATGAGAACAAACTACTTACTTCCAATTTTTGAGCCATTTGCTTCTGGCTGCCAGCTTCTCCCCCACGGTTGTTCCATCTCGAGCCCTCTCTACGCACGGATGTTCCAATTCTTTCTCCCCCCGTCGGTCCGCGCCCCGGTACAGGAAATCTTCAAAGGAGAAGCTCGGCCATAAACATGTCTCAACATGGAGCACGTGATTTAACGACACTGCCTAAGGAGAGAAGGTGGAAAAAACATAAGAAAACGTTCTAAAATATTTGCAGCAGTAGAAACACTAGAAAAGAATTAAAATGAGAACAAACTACTTACTTCCAATTTTTGAGCCATTTGCTTCTGGCTGCCAGCTTCTCCCCCACGGTTGTTCCATCTCGAGCCCTCTCTACGCACGGATGTTCCAATTCTTTCTCCCCCCGTCGGTCCGCGCCCCGGTACAGGAAATCTTCAAAGGAGAAGCTCGGCCATAAACATGTCTCAACATGGAGCACGTGATTTAACGACACTGCCTAAGGAGAGAAGGTGGAAAAAACATAAGAAAACGTTCTAAAATATTTGCAGCAGTAGAAACACTAGAAAAGAATTAAAATGAGAACAAACTACTTACTTCCAATTTTTGAGCCATTTGCTTCTGGCTGCCAGCTTCTCCCCCACGGTTGTTCCATCTCGAGCCCTCTCTACGCACGGATGTTCCAATTCTTTCTCCCCCCGTCGGTCCGATCCCCGGTACAGGAAATCTTCAAAGGAGAAGCTCGGCCATAAACATGTCTCAACATGGAGCACGTGATTTAACGACACTGCCTAAGGAGAGAAGGTGGAAAAAACATAAGAAAACGTTCTAAAATATTTGCAGCAGTAGAAACACTAGAAAAGAATTAAAATGAGAACAAACTACTTACTTCCAATTTTTGAGCCATTTGCTTCTGGCTGCCAGCTTCTCCCCCACGGTTGTTCCATCTCGAGCCCTCTCTACGCACGGATGTTCCAATTCTTTCTCCCCCCGTCGGTCCGCTCCCCGGTACAGGAAATCTTCAAAGGAGAAGCTCGGCCATAAACATGTCTCAACATGGAGCACGTGATTTAACGACACTGCCTAAGGAGAGAAGGTGGAAAAAACATAAGAAAACGTTCTAAAATATTTGCAGCAGTAGAAACACTAGAAAAGAATTAAAATGAGAACAAACTACTTACTTCCAATTTTTGAGCCATTTGCTTCTGGCTGATAGCTTCTCCCCCACGGTTGTTGAATCTCGAGCCCTCTCTACGCACGGATGTTCCAATTCTTTCTCCCCCCGTCGGTCCGCGCCCCGGTACAGGAAATCTTCAAAGGAGAAGCTCGGCCATAAACATGTCTCAACATGGAGCACGTGATATAACGACACTGCCTAAGGAGAGAAGGTGGAAAAAACATAAGAAAACGTTCTAAAATATTTGCAGCAGTAGAAACACTAGAAAAGAATTAAAATGAGAACAAACTACTTACTTCCAATTTTTGAGCCATTTGCTTCTGGCTGATAGCTTCTCCCCCACGGTTGTTACATCTCGAGCCCTCTCTACGCACGGATGTTCCAATTCTTTCTCCCCCCGTCGGTCCGCGCCCCGGTACAGGAAATCTTCAAAGGAGAAGCTCGGCCATAAACATGTCTCAACATGGAGCACGTGATTTAACGACACTGCCTAAGGAGAGAAGGTGGAAAAAACATAAGAAAACGTTCTAAAATATTTGCAGCAGTAGAAACACTAGAAAAGAATTAAAATGAGAACAAACTACTTACTTCCAATTTTTGAGCCATTTGCTTCTGGCTGATAGCTTCTCCCCCACGGTTGTTCCATCTCGAGCCCTCTCTACGCACGGATGTTCCAATTCTTTCTCCCCCGTCGGTCCGCGCCCCGGTACAGGAAATCTTCAAAGGAGAAGCTCGGCCATAAACATGTCTCAACATGGAGCACGTGATTTAACGACACTGCCTAAGGAGAGAAGGTGGAAAAAACCTAAGAAAACGTTCTAAAATATTTGCAGCAGTAGAAACACTAGAAAAGAATTAAAATGAGAACAAACTACTTACTTCCAATTTTTGAGCCATTTGCTTCTGGCTGATAGCTTCTCCCCCACGGTTGTTCCATCTCGAGCCCTCTCTACGCACGGATGTTCCAATTCTTTCTCCCCCCGTCGGTCCGCGCCCCGGTACAGGAAATCTTCGAAGGAGAAGCTCGGCTTTTTGCAGTGTGCACTGTGCAAATCATATAAGAGCTTCTGCTTGGGGGGGGGGGGGGAGATAGTGTTTTTTTGCCGTATTAAACACCGAAGTCGTTTGTGTCTTTAAAATATGAATAAATGTCACGGGGTTGTTCTTTGTGATTTAGTTTTCCCGCTTACAATGTTTTATACATAGTCATTTGAGAGGAGGAAATGTGTTTTCGAAATTGTTTTGAAAAGGTAATCATTTGAACCAAATACATATTAGGTTGGTGCGTATGAAATGTCGGATTCTTAAGTGATTGTATAAAACTGCATATCTTTCTTCAAAAGCTGTTTATTCAATCAAAGTATGCTCCATTCGCTTCAATACACTTCTCCCAACGAGATTTTAAAGCGTAGATGCCTGTCTTAAAAAAATTTTTGTCTTTAGAATTAATAAACTTTGATATCGAGTTTTTTTAGACTGTCTTCATTTTCGTAGTGTTTGCCCCTTTAAAACAGCTCTAACTGCTTGAAAAAATGAAAATCGGTCGGTGAGAGATCCGGTGAATATGGTGGATGCTGCAAAACTTCATATTCCAGTTCGTTCAGTTTTGTAATTGTTTTGTGTGTCGGTAGAGTTCATATCGGCAATAAACTCAAAAGAAATAACAAAAGAGAAGACCTTCGAGAAAACCTATTTTGCTGAAATGAGTCTCTGGCAATGGACAATATGACTATGAATGAGGTTATGCCAAAAACAAAAGTATAACGGAAACAGGGAGACAAACGTCCGCATGTAAAGAGAATCCGACATTTCATACGCACCAACCTAATAGAAGAGCAAAAACTTTAAAGAGTAATAAGTTAATTTCATCTTGACATCAGGTACCACTTCTGTGCTTTCCACAGCAGTATTAACCGGGGTAGGTGCTGAGATACATAAGGATTTAGAAAAACATTAAGTGAAAGTCTATATGAAGCCTGACAAAGTCTTGTATCTGGTGAGGATATTCGCCTTTGCCGCGGTTCCAATATGTTCTGAAACTTGTTATTTCAGTTTTAGAGTCTTGTGTGTGAACTAAGATCTTTTCACTGAATTTATATCCTTCGGTGTGTCGACAAGAGGCACTATGCTGATAGAATTTTTTTTATCGAATTGTTACTTATCCGCTAGCCAGGCTCAAACGAAAAATCGCCAATGTCGCCAAGCGAAGAATTAGTCAACGGTCAGAGACTATGATATTCTGCTTGTGGTTGTAAGAAATTGGGCAGAATTCTGTGTTTTTTGGCGATTTTTCGCTTGCTCCCGGCTAACGGATAAATACCGCGAATTTTTTAATTTGATTATCAGCTAGCTCCAGTAGGTATTACCATGCAGTTCTAAATACCTTAATGTCTTCTGGGTGTTAGTTTGAATGAAGTTAGTTGAAGAAGCTCATAGCCTAGAAAGTTGAGATAATTGTACTTAACATGCATATATGTATGACAGTAACAAAAATACCGTAAAATGGAGTGTATAGGAACAGCGGGGTCAATCGGAACAGAACTTCCTGACCGTACAAAGAAATTCTTCATAAATATACCATTGGATGTTTTTGGCCATTAATTTTTTTTTTAAGGTAAGATCATAGGAAGTAGTAAAAAATTGCTTTTGCCAATCTATCAACGTTATTGGCTTATAAGGCGGGATTCATGTGGAATGCTAGAAAACATCACATTTTCATAGACTGCGAAACTTGATGTGTAAGAACAAACCAATTATGCATGTGTGTTTCAATTATGCATGTATCTGAACAACTGAATACCACATTAGAATTTACATTTTTTAAAAATTGTGTTATCAAAATGAATTCTGAAAAATGACATAAGAAAAAAAATTGCGGGGTGTATCGGAACACTTGGTTCTGTTATTCCAATTCAAACTTATTTAAAGGAAATTGTTTGAAAAATCAAGAATCTAACCCCAATTTCTCTAGATAAGACAAGAACAAGGACTTATTACTGTTTATCTCTTCTCGTGAGCAACTAGATCTTAGAATGACAGAAAGTTGCAGATTCAAAAAGATTTTTTCTCCAGAAGACTTCTTTTTACCTAAAATACATGGGGGAAAGTCATACAGATTTTATGTAGCAAAAGTCCAGCATACAGACTGATGATTAAGTAAGAAAATCTTACAGGACAATCCCAAGACCCAGAGATTTTAAGAAACTAAAGAAAAGGCAACGTACATCCCAGAAGATATTATGGAAAAACTTAAGTCAAGCCACAACTGCTAGTTTTAAGGCCAAGTAAATATTTGTGGACGATATTGAGTCACTTCAATTTATGCTACAGTTTTATATTTTAATTTAAAAGCAGCTCTTAAAATTAATCTTAATTTTTTATAATTACAAAATAATTTTTAATTCTGACAAATTATAAACGGTTTATGGTACAGAAAATAAGCTTTGATTTGACAGTAACTATCTGTTCTTATTCTCTTCCATCAACATTACTCATGTTTATGAGACCTATTACAAGTTAAATTGAAAACAATAAAAATTTTAACATGTGCTCCAATTGACCCCTATCAGCGGGATGATTCGGAACACCCCTAAATTCCTATATATATAAATAATAACAGTTCGAAATGTTTTGTCTTTGCTTGGAATATCAGAAGAAAAGCAAGACCGAAGTTTTTATCCAAAAAATCAAATTAAAAAAAAAATCTTTTAACTACTTTTTTTACAATTAAAGCTGAAAAGTGTTCCGATTCACCCCATTTTACGGTACTTTCCCGTGATTTGTAGAAGAAAATCGAACGTTTCTCGCCATCTCCTCTGATCAACAGTGCAATATTAATTAGCCATTAATGCATCATAAAGTATTGGCTAGTTCTCATAGGTCCAACGGTATTTCATAGCAAGAACCGATCCTATTTTGGAGTTTTCCTTTCACATTTGTTCTTTCTTGGTGATTGAAATAACCCAGTTTCAATGCATCCCCAAGTAGCATCAACTCATCGGATTTTGCTCGGCCGATCATCGAACTCCTCGTAAACTGATCCCGTAACGTACGATGACATCGTTCCGATCAGTATCCGAGCACGGTTTTCGATGAGCTACTTTTCATCGGAAAGCGATATCCTTCCGATCAACTTTCCCGATGAAAAAGGGCCGAGCTATATTCCATCGGAAAACGATATCCTTCCGATCAAGTTTCCCGATGAAATTCATCGGCACGGGACTGTTCTGCTCGTAAATTGCTCCAAATCTCATCGTTTTTCGAGCAAAACTCATCGGATTTTGCTGCTCGAATTCTGTTTGGCCGATGAGACATTCTATAGATATAGACCTATAGATCATCGGCCGATGAGAATTTCATCGGGTATCGATGAATGGCCGATCATCGGCCGATGGGATGATGCTGCTAGGGTCTCTTCAAACATCGAGAAATCTTTATTCTCCATTACTACCGAGGGAAGCAATTTTTTTACACCTATAAATACGTGACTTAAGTATGTTTATCTTTGCCGACTTTCTAGGAGTTATATCCATTTTTAGCAGACTGAAATGAGCGGATGCAAAACGTTGCCTACCCCTGCCCCAGAAGCAAACTGAAAAATTGCTCCATATTCCTAATTTCTGATCTAAATCAGATTTAAGCTGTCGAAACCGACACCCAGGTTACATTGGGTCCAAAAGAACTGCTTAGAGGATCCTGCTGAAGCGTAATAACGTTGCGAAACAAAGTTTTCTAAAAATACTAAGTTTTAAAACAAAATCACGATACAGTACACTCCCGATTAACCGCGGAACTGGGTGGCACGGGTATCGCGGCTAACAAAAATCGCGGATAATCTGAAAAAAGCATAAAATATGGGGCAATGGTAAAAAATCTGGTATGGACCCCTGTACTCTACTTCCTTTTACGGGTAAATTTCTTAGTAGTTGCCTTAAGTGTTAAAAAAAGTGCCTGGATTGAGCAAGGTAACAATTCAAATATTTACTCCCCTAATCTGCCACGAAACAATGCAAAAAATATTTTACAATGGTTAATTTTCTAAATATTGCTGATTTTAACATCATTCAGTGAATTTTTCGCAAAATATCGCCAATAGCGCCAAGTTGAACCCAAATTCAAAAAATATTTTTGCCAAATTTGTCGCCAACTTGGCGATATGTTGCCAAGTTGGCGTCAAACACTTGGCGAACAAAAGCCTACAAAATTAACCGGCTTTAGCCTTGGCGACCAAAAAACTACTGAACATTCATTCGGGGTGAACAAAATCAAAATTTAGACTCAAATTTGAGTGATTTTTTTTCGCGATCACAATACTTCCTTTACTACGTAAAAGGAAATAAAAAGGTCTTTTGCTCATTATAATTGTATTAGACTTAAAACGTGATTGTACAAACAATTACGATTGGTCGAGCATTAAAAATTATTTGTATTTGAGGTTGTCAAGCATATAAAATCTATAAAGAAGTGGTACTTACAATAACGCCCAGATAAAATAATTTATTGAATTAACTATACCGCACTCTTTGGTAAGAAATGTTAAGAAAAATATAAAATTTAAATTCGTACTTTTGCGAAAAATCAGTTAATCATTCCAGGGATCCTCGCGGATAATCCGCCCCACGGATAATCTGCTCGCGAATAATCGAGGGGTTGCTGTAGTTCAAACATGAGAAGAGAAGTAATACTTAATTAGATCACAATAACGGTTTTGGTTCAAAGAGAGTAAACGATTTTGTTTTAAAGTTGTTATTCAGGCGTAATATTTATATGATACGGCACGTAGCAAGAGCTTCATAATTCTCGAGAGCAAAATCGCAGGAAATGAGAGAAAGATTAAAGGGCTTTACTCTATGAAATTTGTATTTCTCACGTTCAAGTATGTTTGACTTACCTTCATTATTCGCTGGAAAGGACGTACGAAGGGTCAAATCTCTTACATATCCTTCTATGACGCAGGAAAGTTCACTTGATGCAAGCAACTTAAAACTTTTCTTTTCAATGATGCCTAAACCAATCTTTTGTAACAATATGGGACAAAATTATGACGTCACTTATTGTTTAGAATACAATTTCTATTGTTGCATTTCAAGCACTTTATGATTTCTACTTAACACAGGTTTTTCGAACATGCATTGTTACGTTCTTCAAAGTCCGAAAATTTTCAACTTTTAAACAGTTGCCATTTTCTATTTGCTAACAAATAAAATATTTGTAATTAATCTGAACAAGGCTTTTACAATGATTTCCAATTTCGCTATTTTACCCTGTTTTTGCAGCGGTATTACGATAATTGGGAAATTTGAGCTGTCTCCAATTATTTGGGAGAGTATTTTATTTTGTAACTGGAATTCATAAGATATATATAGAAGAAAGTTTCGTGATGGGCACGACTACTAGTTCTTGAGATAAACACAAGGCGGAAGTATTTTTACTACCTCGGTGTTTTCTTTTGTTCGTACCATTGTCGTATTTGGTACATTGTGGTACACAACAGTTGACCATTTTGATGAAACTTTTAAAAAATTTAGAAAATCAGAATTTTTCTTGATCACTTTTCCGAGTCACCAAAATTTTGTTCGGTATTCTTCATAATAATGAACATCAACCAACTTTAATCAGCAAGCGATAAATTAAAAAATTAAATTTCTCACTTAAAACCAGCAATCTCAATTGAAATAAATTACAATGTAATAAAATAAACATCGCAGACGGTACATTTTGAATGGTTTTTAGGTATTTAGGAATTAGGAATGGTTTTTAGGAAGTATTTTTCAACCCTTAAAAATAGGTAAAACATCGCGTTTTACAGCAGAAATAATTTAAAAGGAGAAAAAGCATCAGTATAGTAGAATCTTGCGGCAGAAAAACCATAACTTGATGCACTTGGCGTGTTTTGATAACTTTCGCCAAATTATGAAAAACGTTGCCGAAAACAATGATACTGAAGTTTAAGTTTTAAAGCTCAAATTTATCTCCGCCGGAGAGAGCAGATTAACGGTAGCTTGTTCGTGGAGAGTTTTAAGAAATCTTCGCGCCAACGACTCATTATAAAATGATAAAAATTCGCCAGATACATAAATTAGGTAGATGCTCATTGAAATGCGATAGTGGCGAGATTACTGATAAAGATTTTAGTGTTGTGTTTAACTTAATTTCAAGAATTATTTTACATTTTACGAGTTTTATTGCCTTTTCATGGCGTGTGTCATTTATTGGCTGGATTAGTTTAAACTTTAACCAGAAATTTAATGGCATTTAATGATCTTACGTACCTTTCAGCGGAATTTTAACGTTTTAATGGAGTTTGTTACACCTGTAGCTTCAGAATTTTCAAAACGTCTCTACCTACAATCATAATATCGTAACTTTAACGCTAAATATTTATGTGATTCACCTATTAAATAAAACAGCCAAATAGATGACATTGAAAGTTACATTCTAATGCAAAATAATCCGTCGAAACTAAATTAAACATTAGGAAATGACTCCGTCATGTAACCCAGCCAGACATTGAAGTGAAAAATAATCAGCAAAATAAGTGTACGGGCATTTCCATTACCCGGGGCAAGAGACAAATCGCCAAATAAAGAAGAATTCAGCCGTACACTATTTTTACTTCCTTTTACGTAGTAAAGGAAGTATTGTGATTGCGAAAAAAAATTCACTCAAATTTGGGTCTAAATTTTGATTTTGCTCACCCCCGAATGAATGTTCAGTAGTTTTTTCGACCTGTCAGCACGTGCATATGTACTTACGAAACAGCCGAAAAATCCTTTTCAACCACGCCCGAGTTAATTACGACGAGTTTTCTCGTGACGTCTGTATGTGCGTATGTGCGTATGTATGTGTCTCGCATAACTCAAAAACTATATGTCATAGAAGCTTCTAGCTTGATATGTAGGCTCTGAGGATGGTCTAGTTGTGCACCTCCCCTTGTGGTTGCATTCGAATGTTCCCAAGGGGGTGTTTTACCCCTTTTTTAGGATAAATCAGTGTTAATTTCAATGCAGACTCAAGTGATATGAATTGGCGCGAACACTTGGAGATATGTCGCCAAGCTTTTGGTCGCCAAGTGTTTGACGCCGGGGGTCTAATTGTGCACCTCCCCTTGCGGTTGCATTTGAATGTTCCTGTTGGCAACAGCATCATGTTACACTACTTACTGTTGGCAATAGCCAGACATCTTCATTAATTGTGGAACATGTCGCTGCATCTGTCAGTTAGCTTAAATACTTAAAGTTTTATCTTGTGTAAATAAACCCCATTTTTCGTATTTGTTGTATTCGTATTGATAATCAACCACACTCGACAAACCTCAGGTACGGATATAACAAAAGTGGCGACGAGGACTTTGTGAAACAAAATCTGCAAGCATTAAAAAAAAAAATGGCTAACACTGATGAACTTTTGAAGCAACTAACACAGTTGGCATTGGCGACAAATAAACGGCTGGAATTTTTGGAAGAAGCCTGCCGCCAACATCAAGGTTCTTTAACAACTACAGCATCTAATGGACCTGATAATGTTGAATTTTTAATGGAAACATTGGCGAAAGGTATTAGTGACTTTATATACGACGTGGAAAACGGCTATACATTCGATAAATGGTACACACGGTATGAAGAAACTTTCAATACCGATGCAGCTAAATTGGATGATGCCGCCAAAGTAAGATTACTTTTAAGGAAATTGGATTTAGCGTCTTATAATAAATATGTCAACTACATTCTTCCAAAGAAAGTCAAAGATGTAACATTTGACGATACAGTGAGTCAATTGAAATCTATTCTAAGTCTTAAACAGTCAGTATTTCACAAAAGATACAACTGTCTTCAAATAAAGAAAACAGACTTTGATGATTTCGCCTCATATGCCGGCATTGTAAATAAAAATTGCGAGAACATTGAATATAATCAACTGGACATCGAACAGTTCAAATGCCTTATTTTTATAAGTGGATTAAACGCGCCAAAGTATTATGAAATTCGTGCTAGACTGCTACAACTAATGGAGAAACAATCGCCTACATCACCGATTGATATTCATAAACTCGTACAAGAATGCCAATCTTTCACTTCATTAAAAGAAGATGCAGCTATGATACATCAAAACAGTTACGCAAAATCATCAATTAATAAAGTTTCGAACGAAAAATTACCGAAATTTGGCGAGAAAAAAAAATAAAGAAACTCTTTCCAAAAAATCATTTGCTCCCAAATCTGACAGAAAAAAGATGTTAAGCGCGATAAATTATCGACAAAGAAGGGAAAAGATGATCAAAGCACGCCAAAATATCCTTGTTGGTTTTGTGGTGACATGCATTTCGCAAAGAATTGTAATTATTCGACATATCAATGTGAAAAATGTCACAGAACCGGGCATAAAGAAGGATATTGTAACAACGGTCGCCAAGCGGCTGCGGCTGGATGGAAGAAGAAAACAAAGTATTTTTCGCCAAATACAGAAGCAGTTTTTGCCGTAAATGAAAATTCTGTTGAAGATAAAAAGAAATACATTTCCGTGCAAATAAATAATGAACTGGTTAAACTACAATTTGATACAGCTTCTGACATTACTATTATTTCCAAAGATACGTGGAAACAAATAGGAAAACCAACAGCTATCAAGACAAAATTTTCCGCCAACAGTGCATCGGGTAATCTCGTAAAGTTAACTCATAAATTTGACTGTAAAATAACAATAAATGACACTACGAAAACTGGAACTTGTTTCGTAACAGAAGTACCAAATCTTAATTTATTTGGAATTCAATGGATCGAACTGTTTGATTTGTGGGACGTTCCGATTTCGAGTATATGTTGCAGTGTTCGCTCTGTTCCAGACACTAATTTTATCACGCAACTTATAAACACGCAACTTTTCATCAGGATTAGGTCGCTGTACAAAAACAAAGGTGACACTACAGTTAAAGAAAAACGTTCGACCAGTATTCAGAAACAAGAGACCAGTGTCCTATGCCGCACTTCCCAAAATCGAAGAAGAGTTGGATTGGTTGGAAAAGTTAGGAATAATTTCGCAAATTGATTACTCAGCATGGGCAGCTCCTATCGTAGTCGTCAAGAAGCCGAATGGGAAATTACGAATATATGCTGATTATTCAACAGGGCTGAATGATGCACTGGAAACGAATAATCATCCATTACCCGTTCCAGAGGATATTTTTGCAAGCTTAGCTGGAAATAGTATTTTCAGTGCGTTAGATTTATCTGAAGCATATTTCCAAATTGAAGTGGATGAAAATTCAGGTAAATTGCTCACTACAAGCACTCATAGAGGACTTTATAACTTTAACAGATTACCCCTAGGAGTAAAACCAGCACCGGGAGAATTTCAGAAAATTATAGATGCAATGATTTCTGGACTTAAAAATACAAGTGCTTATCTTGATGACATAATGGTGGCAAGCAAATCTGTTTCTGAGCATAAACAACATTTGAGGGCACTTTTTGAAAGACTTCAGGATTACGGTTTTGTCGTCCGTCTGAAAAATGTCAACTCTTTTTACCGAAAATTGAATTTTTGGGTCATATAATAGATGGCAATGGCCTCCGTCCAAATCCAAAGAAAATTCAAGCTATTTAGGAAATGCCATCTCCCAAGAGCATTTCAGAACTGAGATCTGTACTGGGAGCTATAAACTATTATGGAAAATTTGTGCCCAGACTTCAGAAAATCAGACAACCATTAGATAATCTGCTTCGAAAAGATGTCGAATGGCAGTGGACTAAACAATGCGAGCAAGTTTTTGAAAATATAAAGAAAATTTTATTAAGTAACCTTCTTTTAACGCATTACAACCCAGAATTTCCAATCATTGTTGCAGCTGACGCTTCTAACACTGGAATCGGAGCTACAATACACTGAAGTGACAAAAGTCATGGGATAGCAATATGCAAATTTTCAGATGGCAGTAGCATCGCATAGAACAGGTATAAATGCGCAGTGCTTTTACAGAGCTTTCATTTCTGTTCAAGTTATTCATGTGAAGAGGTTTTAACGTGATGATGACCGCACGACGTGAATTAACAGACTTTGAACGCGGAATGTTAGTTGGAGCTAGACGCATGGGTCATGCCATTTCGGAAATCGTTAGAGAATTCAACATTCCCAGATCCACTGTGTCAAGAGTGTGCCGAGAGTATGAAATTTCAGGCATAACATCCCACCATGGACAGCGCAGTGGTCGACCGCCTGCACTTAAAGATCGAGACCGGCGACGTCTGCAAAGAGTCGTAAATTCTAACAGACAAGCAACACTGCGTCAAATCACCGTAGAAATCAATGTGGGACGTACAATGGACGTGTCTGTTAGAACTGTGCGGAGAAATTTGGATTTCTTGGGCTATTCCAGCAGAAGACCGACTCGAGTGCCTTTACTGACAGAACGACATCGCTTGCAGCGACTCTCGTGGGCACGTGAGCATATCGGTTGGTCCCTAGATGAATGGAAAACCGTGGCCTGGTCCGATGAGTCACGATTTCAGCTGGTAAGAGCCGATGGTAGGGTTCGAGTGTGGCGCAGACCCCACGAAGCCATGGACCCAAACTGTCAGCAAGGCACTGTTCAAGCTGGTGGTGGCTCCGTAATGGTGTGGGCTGTTTTTTCATGGCATGGACTTGGTCCTCTAGTGCGACTGGACCGAACATTGACTGGAAATGCTTATGTGCAGCTACTTGGAGATCACTTGCAGCCATTCATGGACTTCATGTACCCAAACAACGATGGGATTTTTATGGATGACAATGCGCCATGTCACCGGGCCACAACTGTTCGCAATTGGTTTGAAGAAAATTCTGGACAATTCCAACGAATGATTTGGCCACCTAGATCGCCCGACAAGAATCCCATTGAGCATTTATGGGACACCATCGAGAGGTCTGTTCGTGCCCAAAATCCTGCCCCATCAACGCTTTCACAATTATGGACGTCTATCGAGACAGCATGGCTCAATATTCCTGCAGAAGACTTCCAACGACTTGTTGAGTCCATGCCACGTCGAGTTGTTGCACTTCGCCGGGCAAAAGGAGGGCCGACACGATATTAAGAGGTATCCCATGACTTTTGTCACTTCAGTGTATATTACGAATTAACATTACCTTGGTGAGCAAACACTGAGGTTTTCCCCTCGCCGTGAAGTTCAGTAGGACTTGAAGATAAATAGCCTTCAGAGGAAAGCGCTCTAAAAAGTGCTGCTAATCTTTTTGCGCCAGTGTGAGGTCTTGGGAAAGGTGTTGAATATTTACTTTTTAGTTCTTAGTTTGCGTATCTTTTCTTGTTTTAGTTAAGCTTTTAAATGTTTGAAGTTTTTGTTTGGCAGCATTCCCCCAAAGTAAACGTTGTATTTAAAAAGCCTGGAAGCCATGTTTTTGTTTACGTGAACCTTGAAAACTCGACTGCTTGAACTTGATCAGGCAGTATCACTATTTGTTATGAGTATTCCTGATATGCCAAATTTAGCCATTCTTGATAAATGAACATAGAGTATTTTTAATTATGTAAAGTGGCGGTTAAGTGCTCTTTTGAAAACTAACAACTTGACATCTGAAGACATTTAACATGAAATAATACAGCAAGTCCTGATCTTCTGTTGATCACTTGAAATCACATGTTTTTTAAGGGCGATTCTCTGTAAACTCGTCATTTTTCACACCAAATCTGTCCGGGCACGGTTTTTTGAAATGTTCGTATAATTATAATACTATTGCTCAGAAAATGAACCTATTTGGTTTGAAAGAGGGCCAATTGAAGTTTGTGTTTTTCTGATAAATCATGATAGGGGGTAAGTCCCCCGCCTAGTATAACTAGGCAGGGGACTGTGCCAGGTGACTGAGTTTTTGCTCTTTGTTGCGTAATATATGCAAAAATATTGGAACATAATTAGTTACGAGACTACCTATAAATTTAGGCACAAATCGTGGACATAATAACTAATATGTTTTATAGTTTAATTAATTGACATTAATAAAATCACTTCTCAGAGGACTGTTTTCGCAACGACCCTGATGCTTATTTTCATCACAAATGTGGCTCTCAAACTAAGTAAAGTAGCGTTTCAACACCGTTCTCGGCGATTTCGGCAAATTTACACTGATTACTTAAACTTCATGCCAAAAAGAATTTGCAAAAGTTATAGATTTTTCTTATTACAGCTTTGAATTTGTTGCAGGGGACTTTTTGAAAAAACTCCGGACAGAATTTACATGACAATTTTAAGTTTTAGAAATACGTTATTATACCTTATTTCATAAGAAAAATATAGCTTCATTATTCTATTTTTAGATATTAATTGCCAAATTTATGTAGTGTTAATAGGTTTTTTGAAATACTATCTTTAACAGTTAGACTATGGGATTGGGACAGCCAGGGGACTGTGGTTTTAGCGCTTAGATAATTTTTAGAAAAAAATATTAAATAGTTATTATTCCAAATACAATTGGGCCACAAAGTATTAATGCTTTACTGGTATTAAGAGCGATAATTACTTTATTACACTTTATTATTTTTAAAATACTCAGTCCGGACAGCCAATTACCAGTTTACATTTCATTTCACACCTCCAGGGTCCCCCGTACCTACCACAGTTTCGTGGTTTAACCGGGATAGGGCACTGAAGGGCGCTGTGTTCTTAATTTTGAACCAGAACCTAGGGTCGAGCAAACCCTAGGCCCAGCACCCCCAGAGGTATCGTTTCACTTGGAGGACTTTGTGACCACGACATTTTTAACGCCTCCCAGCCACCATTAATCAAGGCGGTGGATCTTTGATCGGCTAGGATCGAACCCGGGTCCCTCCGGACATGAGTCCGACGCCTTACCGATCGGGCCACCACGGCCCATTACCAGTTTACAGAGAATCACCCTTAAAAGGCGTCGTGCATGTCTATCCGTTGCTGGGCAACGTATGTGACACTAAGTTGTCAAGGGGTACTCGAATACATAACGCACTGCATCGCCTGTATTGACTCATGCGTAGTCTGGGGAATCCGAGAGGCCAAACCAATGTAGGTAAGCTAGGAATGGGCCATGGCCTGTGAGGAAGATGTAATGACAGCGGTGTGAGACACGCGGAGACAGTATTTGAAACAAGACAACAGCAACATTCAAGAACTATTCACTGAGACAAAATTTTAATTTTAGACTTACCGGGCCAAAGACACGTCCTCTTTCTGTTCATGGACTTGGACATAGCAATCTAATAAAACTTATTCATCCGTTTGTTGGCACCGTTAGGTTTCAGGAGGAACAAGTTTATCAGATTCGGCCATTTCATCCTTCGGGAAATTTCAATTGATGATCTGCAACCAGCATATGAGCCACCACGGTCTTCACAACCTCTCGGGTAACTTGTCTTTAACAATGGGGCCTAGAATCCAGGAAGTCCCTTTGAAAATAATAAGCAAACAAACACATTGATAAGTACTGTCTGCCCATGAAAACCGTGCATAGCACTCGCGAATAGTTCCACTTAAAGTGCTAGATGGGTGGTGGGTAATAACTTTCCGAAGTTTTCAATTTAAAACTTTCATTTGCTATATCCTTTTGACATATTCCCCTAAACTATGTATTTGAAATTAGCATCGTTCCACGTTGTTTGAAACGCTTCAAAATGCTCCCTATTATTCTTACCCTTGTGAATTTTTGAAAGTGTCCGGATACTTTTGGCCATCTAGTGTATATGGGCGATTCTCTGTAAACTGGTAATTGGCTGTCCGGACTGAATCTTTTAGAAATAATAATGTGTAATAAAGTAATTATCGCTCTTAATACAAGTAAAGCATTAATACTTTGAGCCCAATTGTATTTGGAGTGATAACAATTTAATTTTTTTTTCTAGAAATTATCTAAGCGTCAAAAACACAGTCCCCTGGCTGTCCCAATCCCATAGTCTAACTGTTAAAGAGAGTATTTCAAAAAACCTATTAACCCTACATAAATTTGGCAATTAATATCTAACTAGCTGTCGTAGCCGTCACGAAACTTTCTTCTATATTCTTATGAATATATCTTATGAATTGCAGTTGCAAAATAAAATACGTACTCACCCGAATAATTGGAGACAGCTCCAATTTCCCAATTATCGTAATAACCATGCAAATGCAGAATCAATGAGCGAAATTGGAAATCATTGCAAAAGCCTTGTTTAGATTAATTGCAAACATTTTATTTGTTAGTAAAAAGAAATTGGCAGCAGTTAAACATTTCAAATCATTGAAAGTTTTCAGCTGTTTTGATAATTAAATAGCGTGAAAGCGATTTTTTAATGAATTAATTTTTCGCATTGTTGACTAAGCGCAAAAATCACCCCACCTTCCCCCTATGGCGATTGGCGCCAAAATTTAACCGATGCTTGCTTCCATATTGGGTTAGTGTTGTTCCAAATTTCATTCAAATCTCAGCAATATTTCTCGAGATACAGTAGGTGCAATGACAAAATAAGCACTTTTGATTGCTCCACCCCCACCCCCTTTGAGATATTGACACACAAATTGAATCAGCACTTGTACTCAATAGGGTCTACCTATGGACCAATTTTCGTTTGATTCCGCCTGTTACTTCCTGAGATATAGCAATCACCCCCGCGCAGAACACGTGCGATTGCTCCTTGCTCCACCCCCCTTTGAGATATTGACACGCAAATTGAATCAGCACCTGTACTCGGTAGGGTCTACCTATGGACTAATTTTCGTTTAATTCCGCCGGTTACTTCCTGAGATATAGCAATCACCCCCACGCAGAACACGTGCGATTGCTCCACGCCCCCTTCAAGATATTGACATGCAAATTGAATCAGCACCTGTACTCAGTAGAGTCTACCTATGGACCAATCTTCGTTTGATTCCGCCGGTTACTTCCTGAGATATAGCAATCACCTACGCACAGATCACGTGCGATTGCTCCACCCCCCTTAGAGGAATTCGCTAAACAAAGTCAGGTGCACCAGTTCACATGGTGGTACATATGGGCAAAAATTTTTGTTCGATTTCATGCAGTAGTTTTTGCTCTAGTGCGGCCACAAAAACTGGTCACACACACACAGACAGACACACACACACACGCAGGCAGACACACAGACAGACACACATACAGACATTTTCCAAAAATGGTCGAAGTGGACTTAGCGCACCTCAAAACGTGCAAATCCGTCAAAATTCGACATTCGAAAATTTTCAAGAAACCAATACTTTCTTCTATATATTAGATATAGAAGAAAGTAAAAATAGAATAATGAAGCTATATTTTTCTTATGAAATGAAGTATAATTACGCATTTCTAAAACTTTAAAATTGTCATGTAAATTCTGTCCGGAGTTTTTCAAACAGTCCCCTGCAGCAAGTTCAAAGCTGTAATACGAAAAATCTACAACTTTTGCTAATTCTTTTTGGCACTAAGTTTAAAGTAATCAGTCTGAATTCGCCGAAATCGCCGAGAACGGTGATGAAACGCTACTTTGCTTAGTATGAGAGCCACATTTGTGATGAAAGTATGCATCAGGGTCATTGCGAAAACAGTCCTCTGGGAAGTGATTTTATTAATGTCAATTAATTTAATTATAAAACATATTAGTTATTTCCACAATTTGTGCCTAAATTTATAGGTAGTCTCGTAACTAATTATGTTCCAATAGTTTTGCAGATATTACGCAACAAAGAGCAAAAACACAGTCCCCTGCCTAGTTATATCAGGCGGGGGACTTACCCCCTATCATGACTTATCAGAAAAACGCAAACTTCAATTGGCCCTCTTTCAAACTAAAGTAATAGATTCATTTTCTGAGCAATAGTATTATAATTACACTAACATTTCAAAAAACCGTGCCCGGACAGATTTCGCGTGAAAAATGACGAGTTTACAGAGAATCGTCCATATACAGTCAAGTTTCGAGAACTCGAATAATCCTTTATCTCGAAGTTTTTATTGGGTCTCCTGATAAGGTGGAAGCTTGAACTATCTCGAACTACCAATAACTCGAAACTTTTAGTCAATCCCTCGGCACTTCGAGTTATTGAGACTCAGCTGCATAAGAAAGCAGATGTGCTCGGAGTTGTGTGGAATACGCAGATGCGGATACAATGGAGGGGCCATGGGGCGATCGCCCCTGCCTTGAGAAACTTTCCACCGATAATTTTTCTATATTGAAGTTCAAAAAACGTAAGTTTTAACTACGTTTAATAATGTTGGGAAGATGAGTTTGAGCTCACCCCAAGAAATGTTTCAGAATTGAAGTCTGAAATCTTTGTGACCAATGTTTGCTAACTAGTATTCACAGTAAAAGGTAAGTAATAAAAATCAATCGCCCCTCCCTTGAAAATTTTCTGGATCCGGTCTTGGAAATACGTTTGGCATCTCAAAAATGTTAGCTAGTCAATCCCAGTGGTTGGAAAAGCTACATATTTTTTGTAGCGAACTACAACTGCAACTACTTTCTTATAAATGTAGTTAACTACAGCTACAACTACTTTTTTTTAATGTAGCTCTCTACACTACTTTTGAAATGTAGTTGCTACTTCGCTACTTTTAAAAAATAAATAAATAAAAAGAATACGCCGTTTGAAAATTGAACAAAAAAATTTGAAATGTGGTATAGATTAAGATAGATTGGGGGAAGAAGCCGTTTTGGCGAAGATGCCATATCATGTGTTTCACCCACAGCATTAAAGAAAAAATCAGCTTGTCTTTTTTTTTTTAATCCTTTTTGCTCTAATTTGTCCTTTTAAGCCATTTTTTACAATTTTTACGAATATTCGCGTTAAGAAAGCATTAAACAGCTGACAGGTTGAAAAAAATACTTTCAAATATTCAGTAATTTTATGACAGCGAATTGTTAATTCGGGAAATGCTGGAAATGTATCAAACATTCATTATTTTTCCTGCCAAGCTCTATTCAATGCGAATATTGGCGGAATATAAAAATTACGATGCCAACGAAATCAATGATTTGCACCGGCCAGATTGGATCTTGTTTCTTTCTTTCCTTCGTTTTTTTTAATTATTTTTTTAAAGAAAAATTTAAAAGTAGTTTCCAGAAATTGCTACAAACTACGATTTTTTTGTATCGCGCTACTCACTACTCTACTTTTTTCAAAAAGTAGTGCGCTGCACTAAAAACTACTAAAAAATGTAGTGTCTACAGTAGTTTCGCTACTTGTAACGCGCTACTTCCGACCACTGACTCAATCCTGTTCTTTTGTCAAAGAAGAAATGCCCTGTTAAAGAACAGCTTTTCAAGTTTAACTTAAAAAGATAAAATACTTATGAATGCGCTACATGTCTTACTCTACTACTTTCAGCGCCGCCTACTTTCCTCCACAATATTTTGTAGCTCTAAAGGGACCAAGAAACTATCTTGATTCGAAGCTGTATAAAATAAAAAATAAGATAAACTACTGTTATAAAGAACCTGTGCTTTAAAGATTTTTGCACAATCCTTAAGATATTTGATGCATCTGGTATGATGTGCTCGCAAAATAATTTTCGAAATAAAGTTTTTTTTTTTAATCTCTTCTATTAAAAAGAGATAAAAATTGATCCTGAAAACGACATAACGAAGAAGCCTTTTACTAGATCTCAAAATGAGTTATTAACTGCACGCAATTCTGTTTCGTTTCTGAAAGTCTCGCGTGATTTACAAGAGTTGTTTCATCATTTTGCGAAATTTGAAATGGCAATACATCTTTTATTTACCTTTAGCTTTTGAATAACGTTAATTTTAGCTGGGTTGTGTATCTCAAAAATTAAAACGCGTAATAAATTGGAGTACAAGCAAACTTTTTGAGTCTAGTTAAACCGTTTCTTTGAGCATTTGCAAAACCTAAAGTTGCTAACTGAAAGACATCAAAGAATATATGAAGTAATCCATTTTTTCGATGGACATAATGTTCGTTGCTGTTTAAGCTAAGGTAAATTGGAAACTTATCTTTTTCACATCATATATAACGTATTTGAAAGTTTAATGTCAAGTAAGATAACATTTTGATTCTAAATCAGTCAATCAAAATTGTTATTTTATCTGCAAGATTGTTTTTCCTCGCTTACTACTTCAAGTAACATGTTAAGACGCTGCGAAAGATCCCTCAATTCACTTGCATCCCTATTTGCTTTCATGGAACCATTAGGTCGCGCGACACAAGATTGTTGTCGATCGCTATTGCATGCGATGAAAGAATGAAATATAGTACAAAAAAGGAATATATTTCACTGTACAATATTTAATTCGTACAATATTTAATCAAGAAGTTATTATGCTATATGAACTCACCTTACACAGCCACGGACTTGGTCTTTTCTTTCGACGCAAAAACTGAGGAAGGACTTTTTTGTACGAGCTAAAATCTTTTGCTGCTACTAGCTCGGAAGTTTTGACGAAAGTGATTTTTTAAACAATATTTCTTAACAGTGTAAGACTTCTATGGCATCAGGCATTGTTTAGATTTTAAAGCAAAATAGCAGTATTGTTATAGCAGTGTAGCATATTGTTACAGAATATGTTGAACAGGAAAAGAAACTTTTAGGGGCCTAAGGACTCTTAAAATTTAAACGCGTCACAGCAAATACCCATTATTTATAAGCTTGTAACTAAATTTCTATAAAAGCTATACTTAAACTTTTAGATTTAAATTAAAGCTGAAAATCTTACACATAATACATAATATAATGTACCTTTAAGCAGTACCGTAAAATGGGGTGAATTGGTCAGCTTTGATTGTAAAAAAAGCAGTTAAAGATTTTTTTTTAATTTGATTTTTTGAGTAAAAGCTTCGGTCTTTCTTTACTTTTGATATTCCAAGCAAAGACGAAACATTTTGAACAATTATTTATAAATATAGGAATTAAGGGGTGTTCCGAATCACCCCGCTGATAGGGGTCAATCGGAACACATGTTAAAGTTTTATTTTAATTTAACCTATAATTGGTCTCACAAACATGAGTAATATTGATGGTGGGGGGGGGGGAATAAGAACAGATAGTTACTGTCAAATAAAAGTTTAATTTCAATACCAGTAAATAATTGTAATTTGTCAAAATTCCAAATAATTTTGAACAGTAATTTTAAGAAATGCTTTTGAATTGAAATGCGGGCTATTCTCTGTAAACTCGTCATTTTCCACACGGATTCTGTCCGGCATGGTTTTTTAAAAAGTTCGTATAACTATAATACTATTGCTCAGACAATGAATGCAATTACTTTGGTTCAAAAGAGGGCCAAATGAAGTTTGTGTTTTTCAGGTAAATGATGATAAGGGGTAAGTCCCCTGCCTAGTATAACTTCTTCCCGAGGGTTTCCAAACTGTAAAATCACGGCGGACCCTCGGAGGTGATGCCTAGTATAACTAGGCAGAGGACTGTGCCAAGGGACTGTATTTGCTCTTTGTTGCGTAATATCTGCAAAACTATTTATTGGAACATAATTAGTTTCGAAACTACCTACAAATTAGGCACAAATCATGGACATAATAACAAAAAATGTTTCATAATTAAACTAATTTATATACATAAAAGACTACTTTTGTATGAGTATGTCCGGGGTAAACTTCAAAACTACTGAACCGATTTTAACCATTTTTTCACCGTAGATAGCTGCAGTAACAGGGAGCAGGATAAGCTATAATTTATTTCTAAAAAGCTTAGTTTAAAAAAATTATTATGGAAAATAGTAAATTTCATATAGTTTCCCCATTAAATGATTAAATTTTCAGTACATTGTTGCAAAAATTTGTTGCCTGGTAACAACAATATTAATGGTGATCATAATGAAAATGTGAACCAAGGAGTAAGTATGAAATTTATTGCTTTCTTAGGATTTTTAGATTCATCTGTGCCAATAATCGCTAACGAAACTAAATAAAAAGATAATTGATTTTGGCAACAGAGAACAGAAAATGTTTATAGCCAAAAAATTTCTAAGTTAGGTACATAAGATGTTTTCACCAATGTAGTCACAAGGATATAAACGAATGATGGGACTTATTTTACGTGTAATGTTTGGAAGTACTTGACTCCAGTGCGATTGATTTTACAGCGTGCGACAGAGAAACTTGCTGATTTTAATTGGATGCTAATTAGTAAGGAGTGGTCAGAAAGGAGTCGGAAGAGTCTCATTTTAAAGAGAGGGTCCTGAAGTTTTGTTACCTCATAATTTAGTTGTCGCCATGCGTTGGACGAAGGAGCAACGAGCGTTCGCCGCCGAATCTTACTTTTCAAATAATCTTTCGGTGGTCGCCACTCAACGTGCCTTCCGAACTCGGTTCAAAATTCGGCCCGTTGTTCCCATTCTTGGCTGGGAATCGACTGTTTTGTGGGTGAAAACATTCAGGGAAAGTGAGAGTGTGGCAAACAGAGGCCCAGGAGGTCAACGGATTTCCAGAACCCTAGAAAACGTCGAAAAAGTGAGGGAGTCGTTTTTGCGCTCTCCCAGGCGTTCGGCGCGTAAACACGCTGCTGCTTTGGGGATTTTTGATTGAACACTGAGACGAATTCTTCACAACAAACTCCAGTTTCATCCCTACAAACTTTCTGTGGTTCACCAGTTGAGTGATAACGTCTCCTTGAAAGGTGACACCGTGGCCAGTCCGCTCTTCCGATTTGACACTCTGTGACTATTTTTTATGGGGGTATCTCAAATAGATCGTTTACAACGACAAGCCCCGGACCCTGCAACGCCTGGAGAGCAACATCCGGCTTACTATCACCAACATCCCATCAGTCGATATGCTCGAAAGAAGGCAACAAATCTAGGGTACATGAGTGCATCATTAACAGGGGCCGTCATTCTTCCCGATGTAGTTTTTAAATCTAACTAATATAAAAATTCAGAATGGGTACCATATCTTATAAAAAGTAGTAAACTGATACACATGATGTACTTTTCCCTTAGTTGACTTTTCAAGTCTGCAAGTTTCTCCGCCGCACCCTGTACCAAGCTTATAACATTTCCGATTTACCTAAACATTATTTGTAGCTTGCATTTGTATTTAAGGTGTGTAATACAGTTTCTTAG
This sequence comes from Uloborus plumipes, assembly GCA_038373865.1. Taxonomy (NCBI): domain Eukaryota; kingdom Metazoa; phylum Arthropoda; class Arachnida; order Araneae; family Uloboridae; genus Uloborus; species Uloborus plumipes. The sequence goes on along the minus strand of JAXGGA010002191.1, from coordinate 100,499 downwards.
TATGTCCAGTCAGAAAAAATTGCCATTGTTTACAGAAGTAGCCATTGCGTGTATAGATATGCACTTTAATGTTAAAAAATTCATGAACGAGTGTCACTGAAACACCATACCCGGCCGAAACCCGGGCAGTTGATATTAATAAAATCTCTTCCCAGAGGACTGTTTTCGCAACGATCACGATGCATACTTTCGGCACGAATGTGGCTCTCAAACTAAACTTAGTGGCGTTTCAACACCGATCTCGGCAATTCCGGCAAATTCACACTGATTACTTTAAAGTTCATGCCAAAAACCATTTGCAAGAGTAACAGATTTTTTTCTATTGATACTTTGAATTTGTGACAGGGGACTGCTTGAAAAAACTCCGGACATAACTTAGATGACAATATTAAGTTTTGGAAATACTTAATTAGACCTTATTTCGTAAGAAAAGTATAGTTTCATTACTCTATTTTTTGGCATTAATTGCCATATTTATGTAGCGTTAATAGTATTTTTGAAATATTAAGTTGAAGTTTTAGACAAGACGATTGGGACAGCCAGGGGACTGTGTTTTTAGCACTTAGATAATTTCTAGAGAAAAAAAATTGTCATCGCTCCAAATACAATTGGGCTACAAAGTATAATACTTTACTTGAATTAAGAGAGAATTATTTTATTACACTTTATTATTTTTAAAATACTAAGTCGGGCAGCCAATTACGAGTTTACAGAGAATCGCCCATACAAAGATTTAACATAAATGGAAGTCACTCATGTCATCCACAAATATATACTTGTCTTTCGAGCTGCAATTGTGGCTTGGCATAAATTTTTTCATAAAATCTTCTGGAATGAACTCTACCTTTTCTTTCGTTTCTTAAAATCTCTGGGTTTCGGGGATTGTACCGTAAGATTTTCCCACTTATTCATCACTGTCTGTGTGCTCGACTTTTGCTACATAAAGTCGATATGTATGACTTTCCCCCACTTATTTTAAGTAAAAAGAAGTCTCCTGGAGCAAAAATCTTTTGACATCTGCAACTTTTTAAGATCTAGTTGCTCACGAGAATAGATATACAGTAATACACTGAAGTGACAAAAGTCATGGGATACCTCTTAATATCGTGTCGGCCCTCCTTTTGCCCGGCGAAGTGCAACAACTCGACGTGGCATGAACTCAACAAGTCGTTGGAAGTCTTCTGCAGGAATATTGAGCCATGCTGTCTCGATAGACGTCCATAATTGTGAAAGCGTTGATGGGGCAGGATTTTGGGCACGAACAGACCTCTCGATGGTGTCCCATAAATGCTCAATGGGATCCATGTCGGGCGATCTAGGTGGCCAAATCATTCGTTGGAATTGTCCAGAATTTTCTTCAAACCAATTGCGAACAGTTGTGGCCCGGTGACATGGCGCATTGTCATCCATAAAAATCCCATCGTTGTTTGGGTACATGAAGTCCATGAATGGCTGCAAGTGATCTCCAAGTAGCTGCACATAAGCATTTCCAGTCAATGTTCGGTCCAGTCGCACTAGAGGACCAAGTCCATACCATGAAAAAACAGCCCACACCATTACGGAGCCACCACCAGCTTGAACAGTGCCTTGCTGACAGTTTGGGTCCATGGCTTCGTGGGGTCTGCGCCACACTCGAACCCTACCATCGGCTCTTACCAGCTGAAATCGTGACTCATCGGACCAGGCCACGGTTTTCCATTCATCTAGGGACCAACCGATATGCTCACGTGCCCACGAGAGTCGCTGCAAGCGATGTCGTTCTGTCAGTAAAGGCACTCGAGTCGGTCTTCTGCTGGAATAGCCCAAGAAATCCAAATTTCTCCGCACAGTTCTAGCAGACACGTCCATTGTACGTCCCACATTGATTTCTACGGTGATTTGACGCAGTGTTGCTTGTCTGTTAGAATTTACGACTCTTTGCAGACGTCGCCGGTCTCGATCTTTAAGTGCAGGCGGTCGACCACTGCGCTGTCCATGGTGGGATGTTATGCCTGAAATTTCATACTCTCGGCACACTCTTGACACAGTGGATCTGGGAATGTTGAATTCTCTAACGATTTCCGAAATGGCATGACCCATGCGTCTAGCTCCAACTAACATTCCGCGTTCAAAGTCTGTTAATTCACGTCGTGCGGTCATCATCACGTTAAAACCTCTTCACATGAATAACTTGAACAGAAATGAAAGCTCTGTAAAAGCACTGCGCATTTATACCTGTTCTATGCGATGCTACTGCCATCTGAAAATTTGCATATTGCTATCCCATGACTTTTGTCACTTCAGTGTAAATCCTTGTCATTGTCTTGACTAGAAGAATTGGGGTTAGAATCTTGATTATTTCAAACAGTTTTCTTTAAGTAAGTTTGAATTGGAACAACAGAACAAAGTGTTCCTATTAACCCCGCAAATCCTTCTTATGTCATTAAGAATTTTTTTTTATGCCACAATAAAAATATGTTGTCTCTTCTAAAGTGGTACTCTGTTGCTCAGATCTATGCATAATTAAAAGATGCTATTCTGATATTTGAAATATAAAAGGGAATTTGAAATACTTACATACCAAGTTTTACAGGCCATGGAAACTTTGTTTTTTAGCGTTCCGCATGCAACCTTGCACAAAAGCCAATATTGGTGCCAGAATGACAAAAACTTTTTTCCTACTTCTTATAATATTACCTTTCTAGAAAAAAATGAAACTGCCAAAAATACCCGACGGTACATTTATGAAGAATTTCTTCTTATGATCAGGAAGCCTTGTTTCGAATCACCCCGCTGTTCCTATACACCCCATTTTACGGTACAATTTTGTAGTACAAAAAAGTAAGTGAAATATACTGTTTTCTCGTGTTTAAAAAATATCGTGTACTCTCTTGTACTGAAAAAAGCAAGTATTATCCTAATATTTTTAAGGTATTGCCAGATATCTACCTTCAAGACCTTAACCTTATTTTTTTTAAACAGTTTATTAATTTTTCATTAAAATAGTAAACATAAAAATCAAAATTTACCAAAATTTTGGATTTTTTTTTTTCAAATCGAGTTTGATTTTCAAGTAAAATAGAGGTTTAAATTCAGACAAAGACAAAAAAAAAAAAAAATTATGAAAATATATTAAGAGCTTCTTGAGACATAGTGCGCGCAAAACGAAAATCCGACTGCTGAGAAAAAGAGGTTTAAGAACCTGCTAAGAAAAAAATATATGCGATTCCAAGCTTCAATAACGGATCAAGACTTCTAATATTTCGTCGAGATAATTTAGTTATTTTAATTCCATAAGTCAAGCTGTTCATTTTCTTCAAGGAACACTTAACGCTAGTTTACATTAATTAAAATACTTTATTTACAACATATACAATCATCAAGAATGGCATGAAAATCAAGAATGGCATGAAATGGCATGGTCAAGAAAATTTTGCATATCAAGAATGCTCAGAACAAAATAGTGATCAAGTTTCAAGATAACAAAATCATGGAATTCCAAGCCTTTTTTAATTTATCGTCACTTCTTGCGAATGCTGCCAAACCAAAACTTGAAACAAAAAGCTTAACTAAAACCAGAAAAGATATGCAAATAGAACTTAAAATTAAATATTCAACATCTGCTGTTAGCATTAATTTCCTTCCGGCATAGTTCCCGTTGTAAGAAATAAGGTCCTTATTAGGGCTGCGACATCGATGTCGATGTTTTGGAAACATCGATGTTTTTGTTAAAACATCGATGTTTTTAACATCGATGCTTTAGTGTCGATGTTTTTAAAATATCGATGTTTTGGGTTCGATGTTTTTTCCGATGTCGATGTTTTTTTCATTTTGAATTAAAAATGTAATAAAATTTCTTACAGAGAAGTAACATCGATGAAAAAACATCATCTTCAAAATGAAAAAACATTGACAGTAAAAAATAGACCCAACAACATTCAATTTCGGAAACATCATCACCAATGTCGTAACCCTAATACATACGATATGCACCCCGGAATTAATGTCTGACAAAAAAAAAAAATGCAGGAGCCCGTTTGTTATTTATTGAACCTCATTTTCACACGTAAATACTCTGAATTTCCGTCAAACATGCAAAAATTCGTCTACATTTGAAAAGTGCTACAGCTGAGCTCCTGTGATCTACCATGCGAATTAAGCTCATTTATGTATTAAATCCGCAATGTCTGGAAAATAGCATAGAAAAAGAAAGAAAAGTAAATCTGCTGCTGCCCGTGTGTCTGGAATTTCCCAAAAATATACCTCTTTTACTGAATAATCAATGCATTTAAAATAAACAGAAGGATTTTTTTTCTTGACACATCATAAACATTAACGGCGACAGGAAAACCTTCTCTGGTCTGTTTTGTTTGTTTTTTCCAGTTGACTTGCAAAATGCGGTGTTGTACGTAATTTAACTCAGACGTAAATTCACATTTCTAGCTCTTAATAATAATTGTTCATTGTTTGAAAAAAAATTGTTTCATATAATCAAAATAATTCTTTCTCATCGTTGAACTGACGGTAAGTTCTATGATACATTTTTTTCTTGGATTCATTTTCGAGGTAGATTAATTTTCAGTGTTATTCAAATAGAAAATATTTCCTTTTTCTATAACTAGTTTGTATTAATCTTTGCATGTTTTATTATCAGTTTTTAGCCTACTTTCCCGTTAAAAATAAAAGAGACGAAAAAAGCATTAAAATTGGCTTAATGCATCTAAAAAATGTCGCCAAGTCCAAAAAATATCGCCAAGTCCAAAAAAATATCGCCAAGTAAAAAAAAGTCAAAAAGAAACAAAAAAAATGAAATAAATATCGAAAAATTAAAAATTTGAAAGTAGAGTATTGAGATGGGGAATTTGTGTGTCTGTCGGTCTGTCTGTCCCCCCCCCCCCTAATAACTTTTGAATGAACATTTCGATTTGGACAAACTTTTTTTTGTTGGAAAGATCTCGGCGAGTACAGCTCATTCCCATATTTGATTTTTCGATTTGAACAATTTTTGGTGCAACTTTAAACCGTTCAAACAACCTGGCCCGCGATATTAGCTTTTTAGTTAACAGTCCGATTTAAACAAACTTTTTTTTGTTCGAAAGATCTCGGCAAGGACACTTCATCCCCGTTTTTAAATTTCCGATTTGAACAATTTTTCGTTCAACATTGAACCGTTCAAATAAGCTCTCACACCTAATAACTTTTGAATGAACAGTCCGATTTAAACAAACTTTTTTTTGTTCAAAAGGTCTCGACAAGGATGCTTCATTACCGTATTTAAATTTTCAATTTGAACATGTTTTTGTTCAACATTGAACCGTTCAAACAACCTTTCCCCACATAATAACTTTTAAGTGAACCGTCCGAATTGAATAAACTTTTTTTTGTTCGAAAGATCTCGGAGAGGCTCATTCCTATATTTCACTTTTCAATTTGAACCATTTTTCGTTCAATGATGAACCGTTCAGAAAAAATTTTAACATGAGCGCCTACGGAGAAATTTAAATTGAATGTTGATTCTGAACTTCAAGGCGGATTTCCTTCAAACTAACTTTGTAAGAAAATGGTTTTAATAAATAATGTATTGTAAAGTACTTTTCTGAATAATCTTCTGTGAGGACTCTGATTCCGACTCCGCAAACATGGCGGAAATGCAGGCTCAGAAAAAATGACTGACTGGGCAGACGATTTTTTGTTTATTTATTTATTTGTTTGTTTATTTTATTATTATTATTTTTTTATCAGACGATTTTTTTTTTGTTAACAAAAATTTTTCATTCACGAAAGCATTTTATTCCTTATTTATATTTAACAACTGGCAACGGATTAAAAATGAAATTCAAGACATTTTATTAACGAACAAGTTTTTTTTCTTTCTTTGATAAAATGTGTTTTGAAGTTCTTTGTACTTTTATTTTATTTATTTATTTTTTTTTCTTTTGAAAACGATTGTGGAATTTTTCTACGGAAGAACTATAACAGTTACATTCTTTAAAAGGTGCGACAAAACTTTATTGACTCGTTTATTTACTTTTTACGTGTCTATTTTATCTGATGAGAGGGGTATATTTTGCTTTCAGAAATCAGCTTTAAGTGCTATAAAGATATGTTTGACATAATTTTTAGTTTCAGATAATCAAGAGAATATTGATCAGATGCTACAATGCCGATGTCGATGTACGGGAAAGTATGCTCGTTTAGTTCTTGACAGAACTTCTTGTTATACTATTCAACTGTCAGATCAATATATGTTGCGAAATTATTCCTATTAATTTGTATTAAGGACTCAAAATTCAGTATTTTCAATATATTCGTCGAGCACTTATCCTTTTGTATTGCTTAAATTAATAAATAAAGAAATATTGGATTTACTTTGATATTTTTGAAATAATACTTTCATTTAACGCATTGTCGCAATGCCAAATGAATTCTCTGTCCCTCTTGAAAACATTTGTTAAAGATTTTCATGTGTGTTACTCTGAAGTAAAGTGCATTCAAAAATGTACGCTATATATTCGTAAAAAGATCGATGTTTTAAAACATCGATGTTTGAGAACATCGATGTTTTTTGGTCGATGTATCAATACCATCGATGTTGTAATTTCTGACATCGATGTTTTGTAAACATCGATGTTTCGCCTTCGATGTCGCACCCCTAGTCCTTATATTAACACATAGGGATAAAGTTGGGGTTTTTCCGACTGATCGTTATAATGGGATGGTCTTTATAATGGGTTGACATTACAACGAGCGTCGACTGTACCAGTAATTTTTGCTGTTAATATCCAGAATTATCAAAGCAAAAATTTCTAGCAATATCATCATATTCAGTGCCCGATCTAGAAACTTTGGAGCTGTAAGACCGATCCATCTGAGGAGACCCCTTGAACTACCCAATCGAAGGTAGGGCCGAAACCGGCCGAATTGCACATTTTTTTGCCGATGTATGGATACCCCCCCCCGCCCTTCACTCACGTAGTAAGCACCATGCGCCCCCCCCCCCCCCGGCTATTTGCATAGCCATAGGCTGAAGTACACTCACGTTTCGGACAAATGATATTCCACCTATATTTCACTCACTCCATATGCACAGCACAAATGACAATTGTATCACATCGGAACAACCTTAACATTATTGATGTTTCATCTGTGTTAGTGTGTTTTTATATACTGCTTCTGAATTCACTGTTTTCGTTTCAAAACGCAGTCTGCAATTGCTTGCAAAAAAAGGAAAACGCGCTTTTTAAGGTGTACTTGTTCAAAAATAAGTTTGCTAAGTTGTGTCAAGATTTTACCTTAAAATTTAAAGTTAAAAAATGAAAAATTCCAAAATATTCAAAATTTACTTTTGTGGTAAAGTTTATTTTCACACCGAATTTCTTAAAAGCAGCTGGTAATTTTGAACTTGCGTTTCCCTGCAAATTACTGTTATGGCATTGGTCAACCAAAAATATGACTAAAGTTGCCCCTAAATATTATTTATCTATAAAAACCCTACATTGGTCAAGTCTCCCTAGTTTCTCCTAGATCTCTTTTAATTCTGTAATATTAAATATCACTCTGTTGGGAAAATATCTTTTATTTTTCTAACTTGCGTTACGAAAAATCTCTAGTTTGAGTAGTAAGCCTCTCTAGATATATTGGAGATCATTCTGTTGAATGATTTTCATCTAGATGATTACGTAAAGGATTTTTATTATATAAAAAAGCAACTTAATAATGCTACCACAGCGGTTTATATTGAAGAGGAACTGGAAAACTAGATAATAGCAAAAATACCCGGCGTTGTCTGGGACGGTAATAATGTTGAGAAACAACAGCTTCTTTCCTTTTTTTTTTAACTGAAAGAACTCAAAACACACCACTTTGACATGATTAAAAGCCGAACTCAATTTTTACCCATAAAACAAACAGAAATAGGTTTAATTGTATTAATTTGAAAACGAAAGCACGACATGTAAACCTGTACAAATCTGAAGTATTTCCAAGATATAAAATTAAACCTCACTTGCTTCAAATAAATCTGTTTAACAAAAATAGTTTTAGAACATAGCGTCTAGCCTTTCCTGTGCATGACATTGAAGTACAAACTGTTTCTAAAAAAATAGCCGCCTGTAATCCCGTTATACTTCAGTTATGTATTTGGGAAAATTCAACTATGGTGTGTTTTGGCACGGTTTAAAATGTCGCCAAATTTGCAGTTTACTGCAAAATGAAGAATTGAATTGGCCATTGAAGTACAAACTGTTAAAAAAGTTTTTGAGCACAATTTGAAATGTCACCAAATCTGCGGCAACTGTTTTGGAATAACTTGGATAAGTCTGCACCCCTACCTACTTTAAGAGAAGACACAAGTTATTATGTCACTAATTTTCGCCAAAGAGAAATTGTCGTCATATGCTGCGATACTGCTGCTGAATATAAATGACGCTAAAAATTCATGTTCGAAATGATTTCAATATAAATAGGAAAAGTTCGGCAATTATTTCTGCAAAAAGGCAAATTAATGGTAACTTTAGTCTTACTTAAGGGTTTGCATTGTTCAGAATCTGTTTTATTTTACATTTTGACAAAAATTTTAAAGGTTTTTTTAACGGCTACTTAAGGAATCGGTCAATAGAAAAAAACTGAAGTTTTTAACTTTAGGAATGTTATCTTGATTATTAATATTTTGGCGTGGTCGACAAATATCAGATAATAATCGTTTTATTTTGGTTTCATTCTGAAAGATGAAACTATTATTACGTATCCTTTGGCGACAAAAAAAAAACGACAGTTGAAAAAATCGCCGAGAAATCGAAGTTATTAAAATCTTAAGTTAAAAAAGAATTTAAAAAGTTAAAAAAGAATCATGTTCGATTTGATAACGAGAAAGATCTCAATTATCAGTACACCCAAATAGATGAGTGACAATAAGTACGCAAATTTAAAAAAATGAATGAAAAGCCGCTAAACTGCATTTAAAGTTCTATCAAACTGGAAAAAATCAGCCAAGTTCATTTATTAGTTGCCAGTGTCATGAAGCTATTACGTTTCCGTTTACTCTAACATATATTTTCATAACTTTCAAAAATAATTCATGCAGTGAACGCACTACTAATAAAGGGATACAATTTACCCTACAAAATAATATTTGAATTAAAACACATTGCTTAGGGATTGATAATCTACTTACAAATAAGACTGAACTTAAATACGTTTTGCAAGAAATTCTTTTGTGTCGAGTAAGTGTTATAAAACTTCATGAAAAAAATATTACTCATAAATTGCGTTTTTGAAACATTTAATGATGTTGAGCTGTCACCTAATATTCTTCAAATTATTTAAAACTCTTCAAGATAGAAACTTACATCAAATGTCAGAATAATGCATGGTATGCGCGTTCAAATTCCAAAAAATTTTTTGTCACCAAACAACTTTGGGCCATACAATACCCCGCCAACTCGGCTATTTCGATGCATGGACAGCAGTTTTGAGTTTATTATGCTCTCATCAGCATGGAATACGAAAGTAGTCGAGTTGGAGGCAAAAATCCTCTTATATAGCAAAGAGAGTAAAAAACAAGCTGGTAGATAATATGAAATTAGAGTACCAGCGAGCAACCGCACTTGGTACGGTACAACTCGTAAATTTTTTAGGCAGAGCTCAAGGTTTTCTGCTTCCCCTTTCTTAGGGGCGGTTACTCACTGCAGAAAACTTTGGGTCAGCCTATTGATACACCATATACAAAATTTAGTTCATGAAAGCCTTCTGATTTATTTTTAAATTGTGACTTAAATTGGAAAAAAAAAAAGAACTACCCGCCGAATTTTTTTTCGAACCAGTCTCAAAATCTGCCTGTCTAAGGAAATTCTTGAATCACTCCCTTGAATGAAATATAATCACGTGTTTTTTTTTTTTTTTTTTTGTATGTATAAATATAGTATTTATTTTTTTAACTTTTTCCCTATTTATTTAGCTTAATTATCGTTAATATTTCTTAGACAGTACGTGTCAACATAGTGATGAATTTTGTTTATTGTTTTTTTTCATGGCAATACCTTTCGGCTTGGTTAGCTGTTAGTTATTACTTAACCCCTTAACCTACGATTTAGATTCGAAGATGTTGGGCCGAAATTGTATACAAGTTCGCGCAGCGTTCGGGACGTTCGCACGACTTGGGTACACGCCGATCCGGGCAATTGTAAACATGACGGACATCGCCTGTGGTAGAGCGGTCGCGGTTTGTAGATAGCACAGACAAGACTCGTGATGTATTTCTATCATCTCTTCGTATCGTAATTAGTTTCCAGTCGTTCTTGATCGCATTCGCACGTCGAAATTTACGTTCATAAATTCTAGAGAAGCAAACCCACAAGATATTCTCTAAAAAAAGATTTTGTGATGAAGATAGTGAGAATTGTGCTATTAATTTTGCTAATGAAAATGACAGCAGTGACGAAATATGTAAATTTCGAAGAAAGTATAGGCGAATAATTGTTGATGATACATCCGATGACGATCAACTACCAGAGTCCTGGGTTTGGAACGAAAGAAGTAGTCCAAAAATCTGGGACTATACAATGACTCCTGGCATAAGCGAGGCAGCCTTATGTCAATTAGGAGGAAGTAGAGGAGAATTTGATACATTTAATCTAACATTTGATGATATATTTTGGAACAATATTGTGACTGAAACAAATCAGTATGCAAATCAACTACGAGAAAATCCACATACAAGACGAAAAATTGACGAAACCTGGTTTCCTGTAGACTCTACCGAAATTAAAAGATATTTTGCATTGACGATAATAATGGCACAGATAAAGAAACCAAGAATCCAAATGAATTGGTCGAAAAGGGCTGTTATCGAAACACCTATATTTAGAAAATCAATTCCTTTCAAGAGATATCTACAAATTACAAGGTTCTTGCATTTTTCAAACAATAATCTTGTTGCCAATACAGATAAATTGAAGAAAGTTAGACCTGTGATTAATTTTTTGAACCAAAAATTTAAAGAACTGTATATAATGAAAAAAGACATTTCTATTGATGAATCTCTTATGAAATTCAGGGGGCGTTTATCTTATAAGCAATTCAACCCATCCAAAAGGGCAAGGTTTGGCGTAAAATTTTATAAATTATGTGAGTCCGATTCCGGATATTGTTACGAATTTAAAATATATACCGGCAACGATAAAATAAACTGTAAAGATAGCGCTTCAGAAAGTGTTGTGAAAGAGCTTTCTGAGTCAGTGTTGCACAGGGGTCACACTTTGTACATAGACAGTTGGTATTCTTCCCCAAAATTATTTATGATATTATCACATAAATACAAAACAAATGTAATTGTCACAGTACGTTCCAATAGGAAGAATATGCCAAAAGATTTGTGCAGTGTAAAATTAAAAAGGGGGGAGTACGTAATAAGAAGCTGCAACCGAGTACTCGCACTGAAATGGAGAGACAAGCGAGATGTTTATATGATGTCGACAAAACATGAAACAGCCGAAATGACTTCTCAAGGATCCAAACGCACTCTAAAGCCAAACTGTATTACAGAGTACAACAAGAGAATGAATGGAATTGATCTCCATGATCAAATATTAGCTTGTTTTCCGATAATGAGGAAATACATGAAAGGATACAAAAAGTTTTTTTTTTATCTCTTTGATATTGGCCTGTTTAATTCTTACATCTTATGGCAAAAACTGAATGATGGAAAGAAATAATGTTATGTCGATTATAAGATCAACATAGCCGAATCTCTACTGAAGAAAATGCCAAAACCGATTTATAAAGAACGAGGCGTATTATCTTCCGAAGATGCGCCAGACAGACTTTGCGCGAAGGAATGGGCTCATTTTCCAAAGCACATTGATCCAACACCCTCTAAATTAAGACCGTCAAAACGTTGTACAGTTTGTCACAAAAATAAAAAATCTGGTATGGACCCCACACTACTTCCTTTTACGTGTAAATTTCTTAGTAGTTGCCTTAAGTGTTAAAAAAAGTGCTTGAAGTGAGCAAGGTAACCATTCAAATATTTACTTCCCTCATATGCCACGAAACAATGCAAAAAATATTTTACAATGGTTAATTTTCTAAATATTGCTGATTTTAATATCATTCAGTGAATTTTTCGCAAAATATCGCCAATAGCGCCAAGTTGAACCCAAATTCAAAAAATATTTTTTTCGCCAAATTTGTCGCCAACTTGGCGATATGTCGCCAAGTTGGCGTCAAACACTTGGCGACCACAAGTTTGGCGACATATCGCCAAGTGGTCGCGCCAATTCATATCACTTGAGTCTGCATTGAAATTAACACTGATTTACCCCAAAAAAGGGGTAAAACACCCCCTTGGGAACATTCAAATGCAACCACAAGGGGAGGTGCACAACTAGACCATCCTCAGAGCCCACATACCAAGCTAGAAGCTTCTACGGCATATAGTTTTTGAGTTATGCGACCCACATACATACATACGCACACACGTACATACAGACGTCACGAGAAAACTCGTCGTAATTAACTCGGGGGTGGTTGAAAAGGATTTTTCGGCTGCATATATGTTGGTAGGTACATATGCACATGCTGACAGGTCGAAAAAACTACTGAACATTCATTCGGGGGTGAGCAAAATCAAAATTTAGACTCAAATTTGAGTGATTTTTTTTTCGCGATCACAATACTTCCTTTACTACGTAAAAGGAAGTAAAAACGGAAAGAAACAACGTGGGAGTGTAAAAAGTGTAAAGTTCCGTTACATGTACCAGAATGCTTCGAAAGATATCATACCGTTACAGATTACTAATTTTGTATTTTGGAGTTTTGTATAAATAAATATTTTGTAATACTTGCGCCTACCACAATTATTGCATCAGACTGTAAATGCGTATCAAGTATTCCACGTAATATTTACATCGGGCCCGATCACCGTACGCGGGCTATGCCCGTAATACTTACTTCTGGCCCAATCACCGTACGCGGGCTATGCCCGTAATATTTACTTCTGGTCCAACCATCGTACGCGGGCTATGCCCGTCATTGTAGGTTAAGGGGTTAATTTTATGGCATTAACGTTTAGCTACGGTAATTATGAATGATTTTAAAATACAGTCGAACCCGCTTAATGGAATAGCCATTTTGCCACGAAAACATGTTCTAATAAGCGGGATATTCCATTATCCGAGATGAAAATAATGCATTACAACTGTTTGGTACATTGAAAATGTGTTATATTAAGCGGGATACTCTTTTAACCGATAGTCTAATAAGCGGGCTCGACTGTATATTGAAAATGAGTGCTCATTTCTGTGGTGAACGGAGTTATGAGAGACAGTTTTCGTTTTTATGTTAAGACTTTCTATTACTGAGTTGAAATACGTTTGCAGCTTTTATAAACTATGTGTGCACGTTTTAGTAAACGAATCAGATTCTTTTTTACTTCCTTTTACGTAGTAAAGGAAGCATTGTGATCGCGAAAAAAAAAAATCACTCAAATTTGAGTCTAAATTTTGATTTTGCTCACCCCCGAATGAATGTTCAGTCGTTTTTTCGACCTGTCAGTACGTGAATATGTACCTATCAACATCTAAGCAGCCGAAAAATCCTTTTCAACCACCCCCGAGTTAATTACGACGAGTTTTCTCGTGTCGTCTGTATGTACGTATGTGCGGATGTGGGTCGCATAACTCAAAAACTATATGCCGTAGAAGCTTCTAGCTTGGTATGTAGGCTCTGGGGATGGTCTAGTTGTGCACCTCCCCTTGTGGTTGCATTTGAATGTTCTCAAGGAGGTGTTTTACCCCTTTTTTGGGGTAAATCAGTGTTAATTTCAATGCAGACTCAAGTGATATGAATTGGCGCGACCACTTGGCGACATGTCGCCAAGCTTTTGGTCGCCAAGCGTTTGACGCCAACTTGGCGACATATCGCCAAGTTGGCGACAAATTTGGCGAAAAAAATATTTTTTAAATTTGGGTTCAACTTGGCGCTATTGGCGTTATTTTGCGAAAAGTTCACTGAATGATATTAAAATCAGCAATATTTAGAAAATTAACCATTGTAAAATATTTTTTTCATTGTTTCGTGGCAGATTAGGGGAGTAAATATTTGAATGTTTCCTTGCTCACTCCAAGCACTTTTTTTTAACACTTTACTAAGAAATTTATACGTAAAAGGAAGTAGTGTGGGGTCTATACCAGATTTTTATCTTTCGGGGCGGGAAGAAAACTATACACAAGCTCCACTGAATTTTTTTTTTAATTTACAGCACTAGCGCAGGCCGTGTGGGTACTGCTAGTATACACTGTCGTCTCCGCTTAATCGGGAAACGGATAAACGAATACCCGCTTATACGAATAATACATCCTTAAAGCCATTCCATAGACGCGTTGTTAAAGATCAACGCTTAATCGAATACCTGTCGGTTCCAAGAAATATTAATCGCTTAATCGAATAATATTTCTTGGAACCAACAGTATATATAGATAAACATTACACGGTACGGTGTAAATGCTCAATTGTTCTCACGAGCCTGACCAGAGCTACTGAACCAACAAAAATTAGACACACGGCTTTATTCTATGGGCGATTCTCTGTAAACTCATCATTTTTCACACGAATTCTGTCCGGGCATGGCTTCTTGAAATCTTCGTATAATTATAATACTATTGCTCAGAAAATGAATCTATTACTTTGGTTTCAAAGAGGGCCAATTGAAGCTTGTGTTTTTCTGATAAATTTTGATAGGGGGTAAGTCCCCCGCCTGGTATAACTAGGCAGGGGACTGTGCCAGGTGACTGTGTTTTTGCTCTTTGTTGTGTAATATCCGCAAAACTATTGGAACATAATTAGTTACGAGACTACCTATAAATTTAGGCACAAATCGTGGACATAATAACTAATATGTTTCATAATTAAACTAGTTGACATTTATAAAATCACTTCTTAGAGGACTGTTTTCGCAACGACCCTGATGCTTACTTTCAACACAAATGTGGCTCTCAAACCAAACAAAGTATCGTTTCAACACCGTTCTCAGCAATTTCAGCAAATTCACACGGATTGTTTTAAACTTCTTGTCAAAAAACATTTGCAGGAGTGACAGATTTTTTCTTCTGGAGCTTTGAATTTGTCTCAGGGAACTGTTTGAAAAATCTCCGGACAGAATTTACATGGCAGTTTTAAGTTTTATAAATACGTAATTAGACCTTATATCATGAAAAAAATACAGCTGCATTATTCTACATTTAGATATTAATTGCCAAATTTATGTAGTGTTGATAGGATTTTTGGAATATTACTTTGAAGTGTTAGACAATACGATTGGGACAGCTAGGGCACTGTGTTTTTAGCACTTAGATAATTTTTAGAAGAAAAAGTTAAATTATTATCGCTCCAAATACAATTGGACCACAAAATATTAATGCTTTACTTGTATTAAGAGCGATAATTAATTTATTACACTTTATTATTTTTAAAATACTCTATCCGGACAGCCAATTACCAGTTTACAGTGAATCGCCCCTATGAAGATTATAAAATAGGATAAAATATTTCGGACTTACCCTCACTATTTGCCGAAGAGACGAAATGATAAGCGGACAGTCAAAATTCATTGAAAAAATGTGTGTAGAGGTCTTATCACGCAGAAAAATTATTTTGCTCCTAACTACTTGAAAATTTTCACAGCACTGATTCGAAAACCGATCTTTTGTAACGATATGGAACGAACAATACGAAGACTTGCAACACACCGCCAACTCTGCTATTTCAATCCATGGACAGCTGTTTAATATAAGGTATTCTAATTTCACATTAGCTACCAGTTTTTTTAGCTCTCTTTGCTTTATAGGACTATTTTTGCCTCCAACTCGACTACTTTCGTATTCCATGCTGATGAGAGCATAATAAGCTCGAAACAGCTGTCCATGGAGCGAAATAGCCGAGTTGGCGGTGTATTGCATGTTTCTGCCTTAGCCCTTGCTTAGCGGCGGTTACTTACTGCTTAATACGAAAAATTTTTGTAAAGATTCCAGTTTGCATTGTTGCAATACAGGGAATTTTTACTTTCTACAGGGTGCGCCAGAGAAACTTACTTTTTTAAAATGTCAATAAAAACAAAACTACTTAAGGGCGTATGTCTAGGAAAATTCTTCCAGTGTAGTTACATTTTTACAAAATAGATGGCGCAGAATTTCACTCCCTTTCCAAGGGGAAAAAATATTAGCCCCTCACTGAAGCGCTCTTTGACAGCTTTACTCATTAGGGGATAGTAAGAGAATAATAGCAGTCGCTGGGGGACGAACAAAGAGCTCTTCCTTCAGGCAGATGTGGACAAAACTGGTACCGGCTGTAATCCTTTTCGAAGAAATCAAGTTTCGCAGAAGACACAGTGCGAAGCGATAGGGTATTTTTTTGCGTAGTGGTGTAGTTTATATTTTATTTCTTAGGGGGCTCAGGTTCATCTCTCAAAGGGGCCATAACATTAATTATTTTTCAATAAATAAACTTCATAAAAAATTATGTTTTTTATTGATATTGTTAATCAGTAATTAATAATCAGCTATTACAAATTTCTAATTTTCTCCTATTTGTAACTATGAGAGTTAAATAACTTTAATATTTATGCATAAGCTGAACGATTCAATATTTTCATAATTAGAAGCCATAAATACTGAAGTATTTTTACCTGCAATAGCGCAAATAGTTCAGTTAAATTCACACATAAAAAGTTTTTAAACATTAAAAATTGAAATATCTCTTTTTCAAATATATTTTCTTTAGTCATTAAAAAATCAGAGAGTTTGATTTCACTGCGTTTTGACATTATACAGAGTTAGACTATTTAAGGGGTGGATACTTTTGCACAGAAAATCTTTCAAAATTAAAGTTTTTAAAGCGAAATTTTTGGCTAACTCTGGAGACATTAGGTAAGAGGAGGATGTTTTTATTTATTACAGAAAAAAAAATCGAACCAGAAATCTTAAAGGCGCAATTTCATTCTATAGTCAGGGGCGGATGTAGATAAAGGCTTTAGGTAGGGCCCCGAAATGTAAAAGGTGCCCCCCCCCCCCATATTAAGTTCGCATGAGATTCGCATTTTAAGCACACCTTATATTATGCGTTTACTACACTTTTCAGAAAGACATACCATTTTTATTTTCGTATTCTATAAACACACTTTCAGTAGTTTTTAGTTTGTCGTAATGTTAATTTTCTCTTCCCCAGGATAAAACACTTTTTAATATTGAGCAAGATTTTGCCACTCATTTGTTTAAAACCGTAGTTGAGGCTTTAAATAATTACTTTCTGAATATTTCCGCACCCAACTAGACAAAAATATTTTGGATAAGTATCCAGTTTACGAGAAATTGGAAATGTTGGAGATGGAGAATTTGACATCAGTCTCTTCTGGACCAGCACGATTTACACAAGTAAAGAGCAAAATGTTGAGCTTTATTTTAAAGACTGAGTCTCAGAAAACTGGCATCACATCCAGTGACGTTCATAGATCTACCCACATTCCCCGCGGCGCTGGGGGATGGGGCAAGAGGTTTGACGGAGAACGATCCAGAAAAATATCACTATGAGTTACACGGGGAAAATATTTCTTATATGTTAATAAGAGGGAGGGGGTGCACTTACAAATTTTTTGTACCTAAGTCTAAGTACGCTACTGGATTTGTCATATGGATTTTTTTACAGAGATCTGAAGAAACTGGAGTTTTACGGCTGTTCGTTTTTTTTCCTATGTTTTTCGCAACGACGAATTGCGATAGGTACGTGTGTGTGTGTGTGTCTTTGGGCTGTGTATGCTGGACATGGGCGCTACCAACGTCCTGTACGGTGTAAAAGAGCAGAGGCCGGTGGTGGACGTGCCGGGTGGTGAAGCACTTGGACGCCATGTTGCAGACTTAGATTCCAATCTGAAAAAGGGACTACACGACATCTGAGGTCTAAAAAGAAAACGAATAGCAATTTGTCATCGCTCAAAACCGAAAGTGCAAAAAGGGCAACGAAAAATTTATTATTCATGTAAAATGACTCATTAAATTTATGAAAACACAATTAAAGCAAAAAATAATAAACAACGAAACAAATTACTATTGCGTACAAAAAAAAAGTTAAAACAAATATCTTTGCTCAACTTTGTGAATTATCTGTTAGGAATAAGTCATATTACGTTGACAAGAGATGAAAGTTTACTTTACAATAATTTACAAATTTACTTTTGAAAGAAAATAAAAATTATAGAAAACGACTACACTGAAGTGACAAAAGTCATGGGATACCTCTTAATATCGTGTCGGCCCTCCTTTTGCCCGGCGAAGTGCAACAACTCGACGTGGCATGGACTCAACAAGTCGTTGGAAGTCTTCTGCAGGAATATTGAGCCATGCTGTCTCGATAGACGTCCATAATTGTGAAAGCGTTGATGGGGCAGGATTTTGGGCACGAACAGACCTCTCGATGGTGTCCCATAAATGCTCAATGGGATTCATGTCGGGCGATCTAGGTGGCCAAATCATTCGTTGGAATTGTCCAGAATTTTCTTCAAACCAATTGCGAACAGTTGTGGCCCGGTGACATGGCGCATTGTCATCCATAAAAATCCCATCGTTGTTTGGGTACATGAAGTCCATGAATGGCTGCAAGTGATCTCCAAGTAGCTGCACATAAGCATTTCCAGTCAATGTTCGGTCCAGTCGCACTAGAGGACCAAGTCCATGCCATGAAAAAACAGCCCACACCATTACGGAGCCACCACCAGCTTGAACAGTGCCTTGCTGACAGTTTGGGTCCATGGCTTCGTGGGGTCTGCGCCACACTCGAACCCTACCATCGGCTCTTACCAGCTGAAATCGTGACTCATCGGACCAGGCCACGGTTTTCCATTCATCTAGGGACCAACCGATATGCTCACGTGCCCACGAGAGTCGCTGCAAGCGATGTCGTTCTGTCAGTAAAGGCACTCGAGTCGGTCTTCTGCTGGAATAGCCCAAGAAATCCAAATTTCTCCGCACAGTTCTAGCAGACACGTCCATTGTACGTCCCACATTGATTTCTACGGTGATTTGACGCAGTGTTGCTTGTCTGTTAGAATTTACGACTCTTTGCAGACGTCGCCGGTCTCGATCTTTAAGTGCAGGCGGTCGACCACTGCGCTGTCCATGGTGGGATGTTATGCCTGAAATTTCATACTCTCGGCACACTCTTGACACAGTGGATCTGGGAATGTTGAATTCTCTAACGATTTCCGAAATGGCATGACCCATGCGTCTAGCTTCAACTAACATTCCGCGTTCAAAGTCTGTTAATTCACGCCGTGCGGTCATCATCACGTTAAAACCTCTTCACATGAATAACTTGAACAGAAATGAAAGCTCTGTAAAAGCACTGCGCATTTATACCTGTTCTATGCGATGCTACTGCCATCTGAAAATTTGCATATTGCTATCCCATGACTTTTGTCACTTCAGTGTATAAGTAAAAGTATTGTTAAGTTTGACATAGCATTTAAGTATAAAGTTCATAAATCAAGTATGACTCAGATTATCGGTACTGAAACTGTCTACACAAACCACGTAATGTAAAATAGTTTTGAAACAAAAATAATTGATGTATTTTGCTTTATTATGCATATAAAACTTTTTTACTCTTTTTGATGCCCTCGCTATTTTTTTTTTTTTTTTTGAATTGACCTAGTAGTGGGATGGGTATCAGAAGAATGATGCAATTACCCCTTTTTTCAGTGGAGTGTAGAGTAGAATATTCCCAATATCACGGGGGTCCGGGGGAGAATTTCCCGGGAGAAATTTTAAAAAATAGATACAAATTTCAGCATTTTGAGGCCTTACATGAAGTAATTGAGATGACAAAAATATGAGAAAAAGGAGGCAAACAAACACCCTTTAATAGTTAACCGTTCGATCTAAAAAAGATCGGTTTGCGTTTTGACAAATCGTTGACGATAATCGATTAGTAATTGTAGCATGAGAGAGGAGGGAGAGGAGAGAAAAATACTATACATGAAAAATTTCTGAAATGAGGCATTTCATAAAGTTATTTTTATACTAACAATCCCATGTGATCTAGCGGTTAGGAACACTACCTTTGACACTAGTGACCAAGCTCGATATCCAATATGAGAAGAAATGAAGAAATATATCACTTACTCAAAAAAAAAAAAAAAAAAAAGAGACACAGGGGAAAAAAATTGTCATTCAAAACGCGCTCATTAAAATTATAAAAACCCCATAAAGCAAAATAATAGTAAAACAATTATATAAATTTAAATTGTTTGCTTTTAAAAAATGAATACAGCAATATATCAGTTAAAATAATTATATGTATTACATTTTTGCAAAGTATCAGCTGGGAAAATTGTCATATTACAATGATACAACTTGAAAAGATTCGAAAATGAGTTCTGAAAAAAAAAAAAAAAAAAACGCACAATCTGTACCGAAAACGATTATAAATATAAGCCTAAATATTCTTACTTGCCATAGTCTTTAAGTTAGAAGTTTATAAATCAATTTGAGACAAGACTTATGCATTCAGATTATCTACTTCTGCACAAATTACGTAATGCAAAGTAGTTTTTAGACAAGAATAAATGGTGTATTTTGTTGCATTATGCACTGTATGACGTTTCTTGTTACTTTCATGCATTTAGCACTTAGTTTTTTTCCGGTATGATTATGAATGACAAATGCTTGAAAGGAACAAATAAAAAATTTAAATTTTTGATTTGTGAAGAAAGATAATTAAATTCTATACAGAAATCCCATAGTTGAATAAATTGTTTGTTTTTTTTCATTGCATTACATGGCAGTGAGATAAAAGAAAGGGATCCTACATCTTTTTTTCATCTCTCTCTCTCTCTCTCTCCTTCTTTTCCTCTCCCTCTTACAATGAGCCAGATTTCGTGAAAATAATATTTTCAAATTAAAATTATTTTTTTAGCATAGTTAGTAGTTAGATCGAACTAAAAAATATGCCTTGAAAAGAAGCAAACAAAATAGTATGATTTTATGCTTTTATAATTCTCTAAATTATTATTTTAGTAATGCCACACACTTGGAGGAGGTTGCAATAAAATGTGACCCACAGAAATTGGACGGGGGAGGGGGCAAAACATCCCCAGAGGCCTTACATTAAACAATACTAGCAATTATAAGGACTGTTTTAGGCAAAAGAAAAAATCTTTCAGACAATAGTTTTGGCTCATAAATGGAAAAAATCTTTCTGATGATTTTCGTCCCCCAATTTCGGGAAAAATTTGGTGCCAAACACTGAAAATTTCGACGAAGAACCGGAATTCCTCCGTGCCCCCCACCCCCCTTCACCCACATACATGTGGGTAACAATTCAAAGATAAAATAAAGGAAAATAACTGCAAATGATATTCCGACGATTAATTTTCTTCTGATTTCATAAAATTTCAGGTTGTAAAGAACAAGTGCCCAGGGCCTGATTACCCAAAAGGCTCGAGAAGCTTGAGCTTCCCCTTCAAATTTTTAGGGGGCCCAAAAATGACTGAAAAGCTACAAAAAATTCAAGTTTCGACTTTATTATTTAACTTTAAAGAGAGCTGGTTCAATATAATTTGTCCCAACTGTGCTATATTGTACTTTAACAGCTTTTTTTACTCTTAAATCAATTAGATTTTAAGTTTGCGAAATATTTTTAGAAATTTTCCCCGCAACAAAAAGCGGAGGGCCCCAAAATGAGACTGAGCTTCCCTTAACCACAGGGGTTAATCGGGCCCTGCAAGTGCCCAACAAGTTGGGGGGGCACATGCCCCCCTGTGCCCCCCCCCCCCGACGCTACGCTTATGTCGGAGAAACTATTTTGAGTAAAAGAATTGCTTTGTCTTCCACTTCCAGAAAAAGAAATCCATTGACGTTTGTTTGTTTCATTTGTGTACGACCACCCTGGTGTGGGAAAGTTCGTCACAGTGCTACCATCTCCTACAGTTAACATTTAAGTTGAAAAAGATAAATAAATAAAGAAAGAAAAAAAAAAAGAAACTAATTCATCCACTCACCTTTCGAAATTTAAACTATTGAGCCAAACGGGAGTACGGATAATTAAAGTAATTCTGAGAATTTTTTTTTTTTTTTTGTTTTTGTAGCCCTTTGCAAGACTTAATTATTACGGTTTTTTCCAGCCCGTAAAAATTCCGGCCCGCGGTCGGAGACCAATTATGCGCTTCCTGACTCCCGCCTCTACGCCGCGCCGCCTTTAGAAACCAGAATTTTCATTTAAAATTTTTTCGGGGGGGGGGAGGGCGTAAAAGCAAGCCCTTCATTTTGAATTTTTTCAGTGGAGTATAAAAAGAGAAGACTTTAAAGTTGCATACTCAGCTTGAATTTTATAGGAAAATAATGAAGATAGCTCCAGCTTATATGCAAAAATATTAATTTTTCAAAGCAATGGGGGGAGGGAGGAGGAGTTGACCCCCTCGCCCAAATGACGGGTCTGGACGAAGGGGACAAATTCAATACATGTTGCGAAGAAAATAATCACAAATGTGCATTTACATATTGTTTTTAAAATGGGGGGGGGGGTAGCGCCGCCCCCCCCGATTGCAAAAATGATGGGGACCGATTTCAGAAGTTCTTTTTTTGTTTGATCGGGTTTACTTTCCAATTGGTCCCATGTTCTCATGGTCCGGATTTGGTCAAGGGGTCCTGGAGAAATCAATAAAAAACAAATTTCTGAGCTCATTTATAGTAATTTGCCCTAAATATAACAAATATAATGTAATGAAAATGAAATCCATTGTTACAAAACGTGATTGCTGTGAAACAGTAATGTTAATAATAATCATAACGAGAAATTTGAATTAAGGCTAAACTCTGAAGTGAAGCAAACATGAAATTCATTACAATCATTGCTCAACGTGTATTTCTGTCTTCATTTTATGCCAAATACCAATAAAATAGACAGCGGGGCCATCGGGCCAAGGTCACCGAGGATTAGTTTTTAGTGACAATCGCTCAAAATTTTATACGCGTTGATATTGAGTTTTTTATGAAAGAATAAGATGAAGCGTCCGTGACGGAAACACGCACTATTTATGAAATACATTTTCACTAAAAAGAATGAAATAAAAATATTTTTTTTAAAAAAAGGGAACCGACTTCCAAAATGCTCTAAAAAGTAAAAAATAATTTTATTCTTAATACTTTTAAGCGTAAGCTTTGAAGTCGGCGCAAAAACAATGCGTTGGTAATCCAATTAAAAATATAAATGTATAACAGCAAAATAAAAACGGAGAAAACGTTTCGTTCTCATATTTAAATGTGTTTTTCCTGAAAAAGGTTAACGAAATCTGGTAATATGTCACTTAACACATTGTTTTTGCGACGACTTCAAAACTTATGCTTAAAAGTATTATCAATATTGTTCAAAGAATAAAATTATTTTTTACTTTTTAGAGCATTTTGGAAGTCAGAGTCAGAGTTCTTAAAAACCCGGAGTCGGAGTCGATCATTTTTCCTCTGACTCCGCAGCCTTCGTAAACATTTCAAAAGTTATTTTTTTCTGCTACTTTGCAAATTTTTTATAGTAAATGAACAAATTCCTTTGTGCTAAAAAGTAATACGAAGTTAAATCCAACGTTTTTGCTAAATTTGTGCTTAAAACATTGGATTCAACTTTGTATTATTTTTTATAGTATACCACTATTAAATTACTTTTTTATGTATTCTAATAAAAATATCTTGAAACTGCAAATAAAAATCTAATAATTCTAAGATGTGCAGGTATGCTATTTATATTTAAATAGCAAAATTTTTCAAGTAATTAAAATTACATTTTTGTTCTATGTATTGTGTTGCGAAAAATTTTGCTTCAGTGAAAACAAAGAAAGTACCCAAGATTGTCACGTTAAAATGTTAGTTATACGGGTGATTCTACGATCAATGCGTTTTTTGTGTCCCCAAAGAAAAAATAATCTGTTCAATTTCACACTCATTATATCACTAGTAGCCGCTACTTTTATGATTGTAGTGTTAAGGGCCAGACGAAATTTCAATTTTTGGGGGGTTTATCGATACCAGGGGAAAATGCGTTGCCAGGGGAGTGACACTATTGGCGGAATTCTGGCTTGATTTACAATTATTTCACTTATTTTTCGGTGTAAAATCATTGTCTGAACTCATTTCTATAATACCTGTATTCAAAAAAAATTTTCACGTTGTAATAAAATAAAAAAAATTAATCCTGAAAATGCGACATGTTGCATACAAGTCGCACCGCAGATCCCAAATAAAAATACTTCCCGCATTATTTACGTTCATTCAAATTACTTTCACAGGGACAATTAGGATTAAAAATGAAATTAATTATGCTTATAACACAGTTTTAATGCATATTTACCCTTTTTTTGAACAAAAATGCCAGCGGGGTGACGCCAGAGAAGTGACAAAATCACACATTACCTATAAAAACAGCATCACGCGTTCTTCTCACCAGAACTTCAAGTAAACCGTTATGTCTGCACACAATAAGCATTACATTGTACATACGCATACTTATTTAACGATGAAATATCAAAAGTTATACTTACCAGGGGAAATACTACAGCGACTGGCGCAGTAAGCTTTGAGGCACTTTCAACAGGAACCGATGCAATAATATTCGAATTTTTTTTAAATCTCTTAGCTTGCTTTTAACTTAACTCAGCATTACACTGGTTATTCGCAATCAACATCATTCTTATGTATTTTTTATGCTAAATTTCAGTCTTTGAAGTTCGCCAGGTGGAGGTGACACTGTTGATATGACCCGTTGAAAAGTGTATTTTTTTTAAATAATAATAAATATTTTTTCAATGTTTACTGATGAAATAGGTTTCTCTGTTAATGTAAGTGTATGATTATGGCAAAAAACATTATGCCACGTTAGCAAAAATTGAGCGTCGAACATGTTTGTATAAAAACTAGTATTTGGACAGGCCAGGGAAGTATACATTTATGACTATTTTCGGCTGTAAATGCTAAAATAAAATAATTGCAGTGAATTAATTGGGTGGTCCATATAAAAGATAATAGTCTGTAATGCTCCTGCATACAAAAACATTAATAAAATCAGTTTTACATGAAGTTTTTCCATTGGCCGTCTGAATTCAAATAGCGTAGAATGACCCATACAACAACATAAAAAGAAATACAAATATACAACATGGGTTTCGGAGTTTGCATTGTAAAAGGAACCCTTTTACAATGTCAGTTGTAGAAGCTCAATTTTAAGCTATATTAAAAGATTAGGAATGTAAAGGAATGGAGAAGGTACAAGAGCTCTCTCCGCATACTTTTAGGGATTGAAGTTTTTAGATGCATTTTAGGAAACCATTGTTGACGATAAAAGAATAATCCAAGTTCATCAGCTGTTTAGAGAATTTTTTAGATGTTAAGCGTTCAGACCAGTTTAGCGCCTCTAAAAAATCTTGTTCCCGGGGCTTAAGCCCCGTCTGCCCCCTCCAGCATGGGCGCCCATATAGGGGGTAATCGGGGGCTCCAGCCCCTCCTCCCATTTGGAAATTAGTATTTCCTATCTTCCAGTACTTATTTTAATTTTTTTTTTTCGGAAAGATAAATAATCATTTCTTCTAAAGCCATTAAGGAAAGGATTACTAAAAATATAAAATTTGAATCCCTCAAATCTGCCCTGAAATACTTTCCGAAGGAAAAATATCCTGCTCAACCATGGAAAAATTATCTGACCCCCCCCCCCCCCTTGTTTCTCATATAGAAGCCCATGCCCTCTAGTTTTCAGCCCCGTTTGTCGACATTGTGAGTGACGGACACATAACACAAGCCGCAGCACAGGCAATATTCACCCTTTGAGGCAGGTTGTGCCGTATGCACAATGCCAACCTGTCTGCCATCGCAGAGCAAAACAGCTAGGCAACCCTTCAGCACGTGTTTCCCTTTCGCCAGCGCCTTCTCCGCGCCAAAATCTATACAAAGGCGAAAGAGGCTTTGTTGCTTTGTGCTGTGCGATAGGCGATACGAGATATACTCCCGTTTTATTGGAACTTCGAATTAGCAACTGGTCTTCAAAGCACATTTTCTGCTCTAAAGCGGCTAAGGGAGGATTCTATAAAAAATTTTTGAAGCAAGACCCAATGGCGCATTACAAAAAAATTTAAAATCAAAGCTAAATATTTTTTGAATTTGGATGCGTTATATGATGAAATAGTGTTTCGTTTCGGAATTTTAAACATGAAAAATGCATTGAATTATAGGGTCAACTTTTTTGTTTACTTCCATATTTCTTGAAATTTATTTACAAAGTAAGGAATTTAATAATTTAAGAAATTCGCAATATGAAAAAGAAAATAATATAAATAAACATTTGACAGTAAACGTATTTTATTAAGATAGGCCACCGTAAGAACAACTTTAAAAAATTGAATACTATTAGAGTTTATTAATTTATATATTTATTTTACACATGCTAAATTCTAATTGCTGAAGTGTAGTTAGACTCACTTTTCCAACATCAAATTTATTAATAAATATTTCACTTCCACTTTAGTTCTGCAAAAAATGTTATGCAGAGTTTTACATTTCTTGCGACAAAATCCCTTACTTGGGTTTAAATAAAAGTAAATGTGTGCGACTTATTATGATTGGTGATCAAATGCGTCAAGAACTTTTAAATAGATATTTATCTTATGACCCTTCTTTGTGTGTTCTGTACGCTGTTTCAGTGTTTGTGAATGCTAGTACTGTTAATTCACCTTTTTTTTTAGGTTTATACTCAAGGAGAATTGGTTCAAAGGAAATATTTGCTATGATTTAGCAGCTAAACTATTATTGATTGCTTAACAATAAATATTATGAACAATATGAGGGGGGTGGGGAGCATATCTCAAGATTATCAAATGACTTGCTGCCAAGACATCAATCTTACTATTTCTTTTATGTGTTTAATTTTAATAATTTTTCATTTTCAGTTGTCATTGGAAATAAACTATAATAAAAAGGAATCATTCTCTATATAATATTACATTAAAACTACTTATAAACATTTCGATACAAAATTATATTTTCAAAAAATCTGATGAAACTTGTGATAAAATAGTGATTATTAAAACTAAATATTCAATGCTGTTTCATGGAATTTCAAATGATCAGTTCAAAATTATGGCATGGTATACTTGAAACCATCAAAGGATTAACAAGTTTTTTTTTTTTTTTGGACACGCCTAGAGATGAAAATGGTCGGAAAAAAACCGGAAACTTTCGGAAAAAAACAGGTTTTTTTCCCGTTTTTTTCCGAGGAGGTTTATTTTCACTCCGGAAAAATTGAATTTTTCAAATTTTCAGTAAAATGAAATTAAAATTTTCAGCATAAAATGATAAATTTAGAAATTTATCATTCAAATTTTAATCTAAAAAATATTTGATCACACTTGTTGAATGCATATGCATATTTATATACTCATATTACCAGTTTAAAATTCGTTCCAACTTTTGTAAACACAACAGATTTTATAATTGGTCTACTATTAGTGTATTTTTGATATTAAAAGTACATAAATTATTTCTTATGAAAAATTACATATCGATACTGAAAGGTAAAATTAATTCATTATTAACAAGTGCTTATGCACAAAAATTTTCATTTATTAATATGAATTCTTTCATACAAAATGTATTACCTCACTTTTTAGATGATTTACTTTATGTACTTCCTCTACTTTGTGTATGTAGAAAATAAACTGTCACATACATATTTAATTTTACATCATAGATTTATCAATTTTCTGTTAAAAATTGTTTATTTCCTTTTGGTATTAAGATATTTTCCAAAATTTTATATTAATATGCAATATTACTAGCATTATGACAGCATATCTACAAAAAATTTAATAACTTAATTTAAATAGTTTACATATCTTTCAAAGATTTTTTATGTGTCTAACAATTCAGAGTTCAAATCGTACTAAGATAATAATTATTAACGTTCTGTGTATTTAAGGTAGCACAAAATATAAAATAAATAACTAAATAATAAAAAAAAAAAAACTATATTAAAGTAAGTACACTCGGGGCCTGATTACTGAATAGGCCAACTAGGCCGTGGCCTAGGGTCCCCACAGTTTTGGGCCCCAAATGGCTAAAATTTCTGTAGTCAATGCCTAAATTTGTTTTATCCTATGCCTAAAATTGTAAAGCCTCAGTACGGGGGGCCCCAAAAAAGTATATGACCTAGGGCCCCGTGATATCCTAATCGGGTCCCGAGTACACTTACCTTTATTGCAAATTCCAAACAGAATTCAACGCTATCAACTATTAAAACTCTCTCAACACAACAACTACACAGAAACTTCTTTAACAAAACCAACGTCCTTTTAGTAAGGAACTAATTTTACTTCTTCACAGGCGCGGATCCAGAGGGGGGGTCATGGGGGTCATGACCCCCCCCCCTTAACCGACAAAATATAGCAAAAAATTGCATTTTTGACACTTATATTACGAAAAAATTGTCAAAACCCCCCATTTTCGCACAAAAATTGCACTTTGACCCCCCCCTTTCCGAAAATGACCCCCTCCTTAGCTAAAAGCTGGATCCGCCCTTGCTTCTTCATGACATGAATACGCATAACTGCAGCCACAGAACTAGGTTTCCGCTGACTATGCAAACTAAATGTATATTGCCGTGCTTGCTAGGCACATAGTAGAATCTGGAATTGATCTCAAACTGAGATATTGCATTTGAAAGAGCTGCGCCTCCATATATTTTGTTGTGATGACTTTTTATTCAACAGATTAAAAAAAATGTTTCCAATCACAAATGACTGCAAAACATTTTATTAATAACACATACGAAACAGAGAGCAACCTCTGGTTAATTACTCTGGTTTTGTTGAAAAGTAGGGGTACGACTATTGTGCTTAGCAAGGCAGTGCAGTAAGTTGAAACTCCGGTTTAAATTTTGTTCAGGTTTAGAAACCATTACGCAGTTTATAGTTTTCTATTAGAAAGGTTTTTTTTAAAAAAAAAAGTCATTAAATTTTTATTTGGATTTAGATTGGGTGGGGAAAAATCAGAACGCAATAGTTTTCATTTTTAGATAGTGAGGTTATATTGCAAGGGAGAAAAATCATTCTGATTTTTCTTTCAAACACTATTATTGATGTTTGAAAGTATCTACTTATTATTTTAGGCTTTAAAGGGCAGTCTAAAATAGAAAATTTAATTGTAAGGGTTAGACACACTTTATCCAATATTAAGAGTGAAATGACGATATTATTCATTTGTGAGGTTTGACCAAGAAAGCTTTGAGCCATAAAACAGAAAGGCTATTTTTTCCTATTAAAACCTACCTAATTATGCGTATTTCTGTCATTAGGAAAAATAATATGTGTTGATTGCATATATTTTTAATGATTAACTGTTTAAATGGTCCGATCATATAGAGGAAGTCCAGCCGATTAAAGATCCACCGTCTTCATTAATGGTGGCTGGGAGACGTTAAAAATGTTCGTGGTCATAAAATCCTCCAAGTGAAACGATACCTCTGGGGGATGCTGGGCCAAGGGTTTGTTCGGCCCTTGGGCCTGGTTCAAAAATGAACAGAGCGCTCTTCAAGGCCCCATCCTGGTTAAACTACGAGTTGTGGTATGTTAGGGGGGAACCTTGGAGTGTGAAGTCAAGTGAAAGTCAAAACCAACTGGAATCAAATGCGTACTGGAGAACATGGACTCTGCATCCATTCTCATCAACCCCTCCCGCGCTTTAGGCGCCAAATGAAATGAAATTGGGTGTGATTTTACGGTGAGCATGGATTAAATAAGGTTGTGTTTTTTAAAACAAATTACGGCTGTTTTAAAAGCATAATAGCAACCAAAGGCTTAAAAATGCTTTTCAAGTTTATCTAAATAAATACTTCGCATTTTAGAAAAAAACACGAGTTTACAAACCTCTTTTTTTTAAACCGAACGGGCTCGGTCCCCTGGTACTTAATCATTAAATAGAATAACATTCATTTATTCAATGTCCTAGGTCATGTGAAGTTGCATTTCGCTGGTTTAAATTTATGTTTTTTCCTAAATTTCTGCTTCGCTTTATTTTACTTTTAATATTACTTAGTCAACACAATAATTAGGCAATATGTCACGTATAACGCTGGATGTATCAAAATAATTCATTTTTAAGACTATTTTAACGCGCGCTGATCATTCACCTAGGACGAATAAAATAGCGAGAAAACGGTGAAATTTAGGGAATTGCGCCAAATTCAAAACGAGTTTGATAAGGAGCCAAATGCGGCATCCATTCCTTCTCTTTGCTCTGCGATGGTAGACAGGTTGGCATTGTGCGCACCGCACGGAGGGCGGAGCGTAGATGACACCCATCTCTTTGAGCAAATCAGAGTATTCCGGAAACCCCTTTATAACCCTTTAAAAGCTTGACCAACCAATGAAAAATTTGCTTACGCCAGTAGGATAGACCAGTGTCAGTCGACTATTTCGCAGTGGAACACTACACCACGTATTTTAGGTTTCTCTTTAATAATTTCTTTAATAAGCTAGAAATGGATCTAAGTGAGTTAGAAAAACCGTTTGAGTCGTTTACCGACTTAGCGTCGGCAGTAAATAAATTTTCAAAGGAGCAGAAAATTCACATGTATATACGCGATTCTAGAAAACTGGAAAAAGCTTCTAAAAGAAGCAAGAGCGCACAGGTGGCTAATTTAAATTTAGTCTATTACACTGTCAAATACGCGTGCGTTCAAGGAGGAAGAACTTTCATTAGAAAGAAAAATAGTAAAGGAGAAAGAAATACAAGGTAAGTCATTTAACTCATTTAATTTTGAATACAATTGCGGCAAATTCTGCAATGCAATCGCAGTCAAGGTGCGATAAACCACTTAAGTTAATGAAAGCTCTGTCCCATTTTGGTGTCCCCAGGACCCCAGGCCAAGAAAATCGATAACTAATGCTTTGCATTTTAAATAGAAGCAATTGGAATTTAATTTTAATTTTGCACAGACCCCAGATTGTCATAACTGAGTAAAGTTGATTAAATAATGGAAAAAAGTTTTTTTCTTTTTTGAAAATACAAGTATAACTATGCGCTTAAAAGCAGGAACCAATTTCATAAAAAAATGCGTGCATTTTTAGTAAGCGTTCTTTGCTATTTTGTTGAAAGAAAAAAAACAGTCAAAAACAATACGATGTACGATTAATTAAAATTCAATTCAGCTTTCAGCAGCAGCGGATTAAAAAGCAGGGGCAGGATGCAAGTGTCATTGCCAAAGGGATAAAAATAATTTAATTTATTTTTCCATAACATAGGTAAAAAAATTCAAACTGTTTAAAAAAAAAATCACACACACGCACAATGTATACTTGAATAAAATCACTTAGATTTGCTATGGAGCTTTGCAATTTAACCCTAGCGTCTTTCAATAACCGGGTACCCATTTCGAATTTGAATGCTTAGAGCAGGGAAAAGATTTTTTTTCTCCACAACCTACGGTTTACGAGTTATCTGGGGCCTTGAGAAGCTATCTTACTTTACAATTATAATTACTTAAAAATTACATAATAGTTGCAATGAAAATGATAATTGCTATTATTTATGTGCTGAAATGTTATATATTTTTTATTGAATATCAATGCCTTAAAATTATGAAAAACCATCTGCACTGAAACTTATTTTTCGACAACTATGCTTCATAATTGTAATTAATAAATAGTAAGCAATTGCATAATTATTTCAATAAAAATGATAAGTTTAACGCATTACGTTCTGAAATGTAATTTTTTTAATGATTATCAATGTTTTTTTACTACAAGTAATAATGAAAAATCATATGCTCTCAAACTTAAATTTTTATACAATTATACTTGATAATTATAATTAACTAATTAATTAATAATTAACAACTAATTAATAACTGCAATATAATAATAATTGTTTTATTTATGTATTGAAATTTAATTTGTTCAAATATTATATATATCGTGTTACTATTACTTGTAATAATAAAAAATCATATGCACTAAAAAAGCGTATTTTTTTTCGATAACTACATTTCATAATTATATTTAATCAATAAATAATAAATAAAAACGTAATAATTGCAATAAAATGATAATTGTTACTATGTGCTGAAATGTATTTTTAAAATAATTATCAATGACTAATTACCACGAGCAATGATGAAAAGTTTTATGCACTGAAACGCATTTTTTCGACAACTATACTTCATAATTATAATTAATTAAGTAATGAGTAATGAACAGCAACTCGCAATTATGCCTCGGAAATCACTTCTTTTCTTGCTAGTTTACCTATAAATCAAATTATTAGTTCTAAACTGCACTGGTGCAAGAATGTCTTCCCTAGCAATACAGGAAAGCATTATATTTAGGCAAAAACTGGAGTGCTACGTTCTCAAGGTTGCTCAGAATGCATTTATAAACAATGTGAAATTCTTTACTGCCTAGCTGGGCCCAGAGCCTGTAACTGGTCGTCAACTTTTGTATTTGTATTTGAATGGAAAAATTAAATAATTTCAATTCTTAACAAATATGTTTGTATAGGCAGAAATATCTGGAAAAACTTTAATTGCCTTTTTATATTGAGAAGAACATTAGAAAATATAAAAATTTCAGTAGATATGATTTTTTTTGCATCTCGACAGGAAACATTTTGAAATAGTGATCGTTTGATATTTTTATTTGTCAGTAAAATAAAGGTAGCAATTAAATTTAAAAAAACGAAATTAATGAAAAAGCTTTTAAAAAGCTTAGTTAAAATTCGTCCTTTTAGTGAAGAATACAGATAATTCATAGAACTTAGTAACGTTATTGTTTGAATATCAAAATAAGGGGGGTTGAAATTTTAAAAATTTTGCTTCATTTCTCAAGCAGTGGTCAGAAATTTTTTTGTAGTTAACTACAACTACTTCATTAAAAATGTAGTCAACTATAGCTGCAACCAGGGCCGTCGCTAGCTGAAATATCTGGGGGGGGGGGGGGTTCTCCTTGAATTATTCAACATTCCAACCCACGCCATATACAGAGATGCATTATAGCAGTGGAAAAGGTGAGAGAATGATTCTTCAAAATTTATGCAAGAAAATTTTGAATAGTAGTTTTGTAAAATTTCTGGATATTATTATTGTAAAAATTATTATTTTATTTTATTTTATTTTTGAAGAGAAGAAGTGCACCATTCCACATTTATTTATTTATTTTTTGAGAACTGACAATAAAAGAAATCACCTTTCATAGTTTGGAGCTAATTTGTAAATCGTAAATATTTTGTTAAAATTTTCTGAATCAAAAATGCCCTTGCGTATAAGTCGCATAGTTCAGTCATAATGTGCAAAGAAAAGGGCTAAATTCGCAAAATCGCTATGTAGTTTTGATTTTTGAATGTTATTTGGGTCCCCTAGGGTAGTGTAAATCTAAGTTTGAAGTTTTCTGAAACTTTTGCTTGCCGCGTAACTCGGGAAAAACTGCAAAATTTTTCGAATTTTTTCATTGTTTCTTTTATGACTTCTTAACTATTAGTCTTACAGAGCTTCACTTGTGCTTAAAATGTTTCAAATTTCTATTATAGTTTTTTAAATTGGGTAGATTCACATGTATCATCAAAAGTTACATTGTTTAGGAGTTATAAAGAAAAAACTAAAAAGAGTCGACGCTTTTTCTCAGTTTTGCACAAACAGCACATTAGGACATGCTGTACGTATGTCGAAATTGACCTGTAAGATTTTTCTTAATTATAAAAATAACGTTGTAATATAGTGTTACCCTTTTTTATACCATTCTAAGCATTTTTTTTTCGTCCAGTGCTCCTTTCTTCTTGTCAGAAACATTTTCTTTAACTTATCAAAATGATCAAAATTTCCGTTTTTTTTTTTTTTTTTTGATGATTTTAAATGAAATATTGATTCTACAGACTTTTTTGGGGGCTTAAATGAAAGCCATTAAAATTTTCAGTAACTTCCTGTCCGTTTTGTTTCTTGTAGAGTAGTAATTCATATCGATATTAAGTCCGAAATATGATTAGAGCGTAATTTTGGCCAAAAAATGGCCAATTTTCGAAATGCAATATCTCCTAAACCGTTGGTCCTACAGAGATCCACTTCAGCTTAAATTATTCTAAATTTAGTGTTCCTTTAAATGATTATTCACACGTTTAATCAAAAGTTTTATAGTTTAGTCGTTATAAAGGAAAAACTGAAAAAAAATCGGGAAATTTTACAGTTTTTCGTGAGTTACGCCGCGAGCACAGGTTTTTGAAAACTGCAAACTTAGATTTACACTACCCTAGGTGACCCAAACTACGTATTAAAAAATCAGAACTACATCGCGATTTGCAATTTTAATGTCTAATATGACTGGACTTGCAGCTGAATTTTAGCAGAAATGAGAAGTCGGGAGAGAAAAAGTTCGTCTGGTATGTGAGCTTTTCAAATACTATCTTTGTAGTTTTACGATTTCATTCAAGTGATAAAATTTCATTAAATAAATCATTGTAAGCTCTTTTCATGCTATGTCTCTTAAATTGATTGAAAATGAGAGGGAAAATGTACAACAAAAACTGAGTTTTTCTTCTTATTTTAGAATCGTTTAAAAGTATGCAACTCATTCGGAATAAATGATTGAAAAACGTTTCAGACAGTTATCTATATACATAAATGACTACTTTTGTAAGTATGGATGTATGTCCGGGGTAATCTTCCAAACTACTGAACCGATTTTAACCATTTTTTCACCGTAGATAGCTACATTAACAGGGAGCAGGATAAGCTATAATTTATTTCTAAAAAACTTAGTTTTTAAAAGTTATTATCGAAAACAGTAAATTTCATGTCATTTCGCCATTAAATGATTAAATTTTCCACCCATTGTTGCAAAAATTTGTTGCCTCGCAACAACAATATTAATAGTTCTCATGATGAAAATTTTGAACAAAGGCTTCTCTGCAGTAAGTATAAAATTTATAGCTTTCTTAGGATTTTTGTATTCATCTATGCCAGGGGTGGCCACCTTTTTAGAGAAGGGTGCCACTATCTGGGGAAAAAAAGGTAGGCGTGACATTTTAAATTTTTTTCAGCAAGCTGAAATAATTTTCAAAGTTGAAAAAAATTACTTATTGGCGCCTGATTATGTGATTTTCACTTAAATAGCAGTTCTTTTTTTTTTCACGTAAATCAGAGTAGTGGAAATTAAAACAAGCTAAAAACATAAGTGTTTTAAGAGCTATCAATTAACAATAAACGGTATTTCAATTTTTATATATTCATTATAAACAATCTTTGTCCACAAACATATTTTTGAACCAAATTTACAACACCTGACATTTTAAGTAAATAAATTTGAAAAAAAAAAAAAAAAAAAAAAAAATGACCGTAAAAATTTGTGAACTCAATATAATTTGGATGACTTGTAGTTGAAGTAAGCTCCTATACTTGATTTCCAACTTTGCAAAATACAACAAGTCGGCAATTTTGATTTGGGTTTTCGGTGGATAACAAGTAAGGGCCCTGCTCCACATCAGCGGAAAACGCGAGAGTAAAGCAGAAACGTAAAATGGAATTAAAATAAGTGTCTCCTATGGAAAAGTACCTCGGAAACATTTTCGCGTTTGCGTGCGTTCAGTTTTCGGCGTCGCCGTTTTCCGCCCCTGATCCGCTGGGAGCAGGGCACCAGAAGGATCTTCCAGCGACCATAGATGAATGAAAATGTTCGAATAAGAATCCGGGTATTTTTTTTATCAATCTGTGAATATCTCAAGCTTCACCCTGATTGAATGACCTGCAAAATAGAATAAAAACATTTTTCATACTCGCCTGCGGCGGCAATTATTAAACTTCGGATAAGCCCTATTTCTATAATATTAAAGTGAAATGTATTAATCTTATTTCTCCAAAGTTAAGACAAATAACCTAAAGTTTGTGAAAAAGATGTATATCGAGCACCCTAGAAGAATATCTGCAATAAAAAAGTGACAACTCAAAACGTCGAAAACCTCCGATTGGTCAGGAGATGTACCCATAGCTCATGATTTTAAAAGTCGAAAAAGAAACGTTTTTTACAAAGCATTAGGAAAGCAAATTGAGCCTGAAATTGATCTAAAACCTAATGTATGTGATAGAGAACTGCACCTATTACTTAATTGTGCTTTAAATATATCATCTTTCTTTTCCCCATCTTAAATTTTAGCTGCGTTTTCGAGTTGTGACAGAGTATGTCTCTATATCGTCGATAATGATTTAT
Source organism: Uloborus plumipes (assembly GCA_038373865.1). Taxonomy (NCBI): domain Eukaryota; kingdom Metazoa; phylum Arthropoda; class Arachnida; order Araneae; family Uloboridae; genus Uloborus; species Uloborus plumipes. The sequence continues at coordinate 64,261 of JAXGGA010002191.1, read as the reverse complement.
AGTGGTTTATACATACAGCTTTCTCCACATCTTAAATTTAAATAATTTAGGCCCGGATAATAAAAGGTGAAATCGCTTATATCAATAGAAAAAGGGTCATTTCCACGTGGATCTGAGACGTTACAGTTTGACTCCTATTTTTTAAATCAAAAATGTCAGTACTAGACTTTTGAAGGTTACTGTTCACCGCCTCTGAAATTTGAACTAAAATGTAATGTACAGAGTATACTAATAAGTCTTTTCATTAATTCATTAAAGGTGTGGTAGAGAAATTTGTATTTGGCAGAATTCTTATGGGGAATCAAAACATATTGTGACTGGATGTATAAGCTCAAAAGCGGCATCACACTTAAAAGTGGACTTTTCGTTCATTTGACAAATCCTCATTGCAACCTAATAGCAGTGAAACATTAAAAAATAAACTTCCTCTAAAAAATAGGAGATTTTCAGACTTTACTGAAACATACTTCTTTCTATGATGGAAATAAACTGAGTAAACTGATATACACTAGAAAATATGTATTTATGTGACTGTGATGTAACAAAGATTCGTGACTGACGTTACCATAACAAAACATTTGCCACAATAATGAAATATTTGTCCATAAATATTCCCTGGCAAGAAATTAAAAAAAAATGAAGGTTGAATTCTTTCAATCTTTCAACTTTGTAATCCTTTCTTGTGGCGAATATTCGTAAAAATTGTATAAAAAAATCTAAAAAGGACAAATTTTAGCAAAAAAAAAGGAACAAAAAGGAAAAGTAACAAATAAATTCAAAGACAATTCCTAGTTCTATTTCCTATTTCAAATGAGTTAATTTATCAATGTAAACCACTTTTCGAATTTTTTCGGTCAATCCTCAAACGGTGTATGCTTTTTAATTTCTACTTTTTTAAGTACGAAGTAGCGACTACAATTCAAAAGTAGTTTGTAATCGCTACATTTTAAAAAAAAGTAGTGTTAGTTGTAGTTAACTACATTAATACCAAAGTAATTGTAGTTCGCTACAAAATAAATGTAGTTTTCCCAACCACTGCTTTAAGGTATTAAAATATGAGCATTTTCCAACAAAGATTACGATTATAACAATGAATTTTCAATTTAAGGCTCACTTAATACATTTAGCATGAAATAAGTCAAAAACAATTGTAATTCATGTTCTCATTTGGCACAAAATATGAATGATGCAGAAAAATGAGGGGCTCCTACAGATATTTAATTTTAATTTTAATGAGGCTAGAACAAGCGCAAATATGTAGAGTAATTCTCCATCAGTCAATATAATTTCCAAATCTTTTATCAGGGGTCAATCTTTTATCTATTAGTGTTCTCCCATCGGGGCGATGGGAGAATACTACCCTCCCAAAACATTTTCTTGTTCGGCAAATTTTCACTGATGATTTGGTAAATTTGTTGACAGTGAGACAGTTTTGAAACATCACTATACGCTTAAATGACTTTGTTTTTTGAATGTATTTTATGACTTAAATCAAAGCTCCGTCGCAAGGCCCTGTAATCCATATGCTTGTTTTCTTTTTTCCAGGACTATGAAATCAGGGTGCAATTTTTTCCTGCAATTCGTTTTGTCAAACGACGGTAGGTCCTTGAACCTAACGAACAAATTCTTGAACCACAACCATATTATAAATGAGAACATGTTTAAGCTGAACTTCCGTGAAAGGATACTGCCGGAAGAGTTGCAGCAGCACGCAAGTCAGTTGCTCAAGATGCAGGTTAATAAAAAATTGCTTCAAGAGAAACTAGTGGAGCAAACTGGAAAATCCGTTTTGTTGAAAGATTTGTCGAACATCGCAACTAAGTACAGAGAGGAGCCAAACACTTTGGAAGATGTGACAAACAAGTTGCAACTTACATATGGGTGCAAAGTGTACCAATTGCACAGAGAAAATGTCCTCCAAGGATTATTCTTTCAGGACCAGAAGATGGCTGAAGCCTATGACGCTTTTCCGGAAGTTCTATTTCTCGATGGAACGTATAAACTTCTGGACATAAGATTCGTTTGTTACGTATTTCTGATAGAAGATGGAAATGGTAAGATCTTTTGCTACTCTAAACAGGTCTAAATTATTTTAGTACATTAATAGATCGAATAGGCGGCATTTTTAATACAAAGAGACATTTTCCCTCCACTTTTTCCTGAGATCGATTGAAAAATGCTTGTAATGATCGATTCATATGCATTTGCACAGTTGTGATTTTTCTCAAATGTTCATTTACTTTTATACAATTGTGGAAACAATTACTTATCTTTACATTTACCAGTTCTTTAATATTGAGTACAGTTAATTCAATTACTCAAATCTATATCTATAAAAATCTGGTATGGACCCCACACTACTTCCTTTTACGTGTAAATTTCTTAGTAGTTGCCTTAAGTGTTAAAAAAAGTGCTTGGAGTGAGTAAGGTAACAATTCAAATATTTACTCCCCTAATCTACCACGAAACAATGCAAAAAATATTTTACAATGGTTATTTTTCTAAATATTGCTGATTTTAATATCATTTAGTGAATTTTTCGCAAAATATCGCCAATAGCGCCAAGTTGAACCCAAATTCAAAAAATAATTTTTTCGCCAAATTTGTCGCCAAGTTGGCGTCAAACACTTGGCGACCAAAAGCTTGGCGACATGTCGCCAAGTGGTGGCGCCAATTCATATCACTTGAGTCTGTATTGAAATTAACATTGATTTACCCCAAAAAAGGGGTAAAAGACCCCTTTGGGAACATTCGAATGCAATCACAAGGGGAGGTGCACAACTAGACCCCCCTCAGAGCCTACATACCAAGCTAGAAGTTTCTACGGCATATAGTTTTTGAGTTATGCGAGCCACATACGCACATACATCCGCACATACGTACATACAGACGTCACGAGAAAACTCGTAGTAATTTACTCGGGGGTGGTCGAAATTGATTTTTCGGCTGTTTGTATGTTGTTAGGTACATATGCACGTGCTGACAGGTCGAAAAACCTACGCGACATTCATTCAGGGGTGAGCAAAGTCAAAATTTAGACCGAAATTTGAGTGAAATTTTTTTCGTGATCACAATACTTCCTTTACTACGTAAAAGGAAGTAAAAATGAGTGCATGTATACATATATACTTGTTCTCTATACAAATCCACAGTTTGCGTCAGATTTTCATCAAACTTGACACAGAGGTTCCTTGATGCCCTAGAATTCCCATAGGCGGGGTCTTGAAATTTTAAAAAATCTAAAAAGCTCAAATTAAAATTTTTGTCAAAAAAACCCCCTTTTATAGGAATCTAGCCTATTTATGTTGTAATCGAGATAGGCCTTTTAGTATTCAAATTGATGAAATTTAAGATTTTTAAATATGAGTATTTTCCAACAATGATTACGATTTAAGTAACGAATTTTCAATTTGCGGCTCGCCTATTTCCTTTTAGCATTGAAATAAGTAAAAAACAATCATAATCCATGTTCCCATTATTGACAAAAAATATGTATGATACAGAAAAATGAGAGGCTCCTACAGATATTTAATGTTTATTTTTGCGAGCCTTTTTTAGTCCTCCTATTAGAGGAATTATGCAAAAATATGGATTAACTGCCTCATACATTTTCGCTTTTAGCTGGTGCTATTTTTCTGTGAACTTTCAGTGAATCCACAGTTTTCGTCAGATTTTAATCTCACTTGGGACAGAGGTTCCTTGATGCACTAGAATTCACATTGGACTTTATAAAAAGAACCACGGATTTGAATTTCAAATTTGCAATTCGACGACAGTTGCGTCTGTAATGGAGATAAGCCTTCAGAACGAGAAATAGATTTATTTCTGAGTTATAATAATTTTTACTTTGTAGGTGGGAACAATTAATAGAGAAAAGTTAATATTTTAAATTTGGCGGCTGAAATTGATGCAACTTTTTCACTTCCATGTGCATATATTTCATGCCAGTGGATGCGGCAAAGCACAGACAACATTTATCTTTAATTTTCATCTTTTAATAAGACTATTTTTCTGTAAACGTTTAACTTTCTGTAATATTTTAGTTTTTTTCAAAGTTTGTACCTAAGAGACAGATTGATGCAAATTATTTTATACCCATATGAATAGAACTCTTTCAAATATTTTTTTCCCTGAATGCTATGTTGTATTAATAAGCACCCGGGTAACACCGGGTATTAAGCTAGTAAATAAATAAATAATAAATAAAAATAAACAAATAAATCCCCTCCTCCCCAACTTGCTTAAGAAAACAGGGGGTGGGTTGGGGAAAGGAGAGAACCCTCACCGGTTCCTTTCATTCTCTCTCTCTCTCTCTCTTTTTTTTTTTTTTTTTTTGTAGATTTAGGATCAGTTTTACCTGCCTGAAAAGCTTATTAGAAAATCCAAACGTATATCTGTCTGTAACTGGCCCCGTATCCGTAACTGGTGGCTTTTGCATACTTACTTTTTAATATTTAAATTTATTTATTTATTTTTTAAACTTAGAATATCAAATGCACTACTGAGCCTATTCAGACTTTTACAGAGGAAAGTAAATAACAATAAAGTAAGCTTATCCCCCCCCCCCCGCATCACATTCAATTAAATTTTCTACACTAGAATACATTTTTGTCCAAAAATTCCGTTTTGAAACCTTTTACCCAATTAAAATCAAGTTTTTTTCTTTCCGAGAATTATTCAAAAATATTTTAATTATCTAATAAATACGAACGATATTTTAAATTGTCATTCTGATTCAACTCTCAATTTTATAAAGCACAAAACTCTATTGTTTTTGAATATATTTTTTGAAATCAGGGAATATTTTCTATTTTTTTCCATTTTTGCCGGTTTTTAGCTTTTTTTTTTTTCCAGTTTATGCCGCTGTCCAGGCAAAATGGCCAACCCTAAGTATAAGTAATATATGTGTATGTTTTTAAAAATTTCCTGTTCAAGATATAGCGTTCATAATAATTGTTATACATATTTTTAGGCAATAGCGAAATTGTAGGGATTGGTTTGGTTGCTAGAGAAGACGAACCCACAATTAGATGGCTGGTTGAAACATTTCAAAAAATTAATGAAAATTGGGAAAAAACCAGGGCCATAATGACCGACAAGGATATGGTGGAAAGGATGGTCCTGAAAGAGAAATTCAAAGGTGCCAAGCTCCTCATCTGCAGGTTCCACGCCTTGAAAGCATTCAAACGAGAAGTATGTCTGTGAAATGGTCTTACCAGTTCCTATCTTATGTAATGCATGTTTTTTTTTCTTTTTGTCAGCTCATTCTGTTTGACCTAGTGAACTTGCTTGTATCATTATTTTTTAATGGATATGGGATGGTTCATGTTTTTAGAAACATTTTCATGAAGATGATTCATAAAAATAATAAACAAAAGGAGACCTGAAACTGACACTTGAGGAACCCCACTTTAAAACTAACTCCATTTAGAATGAGTTCCCCTTAGAACTAATCTTAGTTTCATTAGGCCCTGACTCCGCTACAGTAGAAACCGAAGGCAGAAACTGAAAATACGGGTTCTTTCTATTAATGCCATTTTTGGTTTCTGCCCGATTTTGGCGTATTACGCTCTAGTGGAGTCAGGCCCTTACTCTCGTCAGCCAATTTCAAAACCAAACTAAAAATTTCCTTCCTATTTCTACATCAGCTAATTTAATGAGTAGGGCAATATGCAGTACATTGTCAAAAGCTTTTTGAAAATCATATGCAGGGCTAGCCTTGCAATTTTCAACACGAAGGGCACTTTCAAATTTTACTGCCCCCTCTTCGAATGGTTGATTTGATTCATACATAAAGTTAGCACCACGATATGCTCCCCCCCCCCCCCCGTTTGATGAATGCAGATTTAATTTCCTTAAAAATATATTTACGTAAAAAACGAATTACAAAGCGGTAAAACGAAAATGTTTTACAGAATTCTCTTCTTCTCTAAGAGTCCAATTCCAATTAATTAAGTTATGTCATGTTCCTAAGACGGAAAATATTTGAGCCTTCACCTTCATCACACTACATGCATGCTCAAGGAAATAAACCTGATAAACATAGATTGTCGGTTTAATTTTGTAGAAATTATAGGGGGTAACTTTTAAACTATACGGATAGTACACAGTTAATTGAGCTACCAACAGTGCTCAAAAGCAAACAAATCAAATTTTTACTTTGTTTCCTGTTACTATACCATTGGAAAAAACTTTAATAATCAATAAAACTATTTATAATTTTAGGTAACAAGAGAAAAGATGCAGATTTCGAGGGAAGAAGTCGAAATTGCAAATCGCCTCTTCGCAAAAATGGTGTACTCCTCCTCAGAGGACGAGTATTTTGCTATATACGACCAATTTCAGGAAGTTGTAGCTCCAGCGGTGTTGGCTTACTTCGACAAAAACTGGCATCCTATATATAAGGTAACAATGTTTTCAAACAAGGTCTTGTTTTATTTATTTATTTTTTGCTTATTTTAATGCTTTTTCTCTCTCTTTCTTTAATGTAGGAGTGGACTTTCATGGCCTGTTTAGGTGGTGCTTTCTTAAATGCAACCAATAACAGGCTAGAAAGTACCCATGCAAAGCTGAAGTCAGTAATCCGCCCACATCAGCCATTGTCTAATTTTGTGGATGATTTTTTTTCTGCTCTAAAAAGCCTCAGAAGTGTGAGGGATAAGGACATTGCTGATGCAATGTCCAAAGTTCCCACCTCCTCCAACACACTTCTGGCGGATTTTCAGGAGGTGCTGATGCCTTTCGCGATGTCATACATTGCAAAAGAATTTGACGCCATTCATAATGAAATGCTGAACGAAGTTTCGGAGGGCAACTTCTGGTACACGTCACGAGGAAGGCTGCATCCAGTAAATACTTGCTCCTGCTCATGCATTGCTTTCGACTCTATGAAGTTACCTTGCAGGCATGTGCTAGGAGTAAGGAAAAAATTGGAAATTCCTCTGTTTGACAAAGACCTGATTCCCGAAAGGTGGACCAAGCAATACATGGCGAGGCATCAGCGAATTTTTCGGGAAGAGTTACCTGAGGCCGAGAACACGGAGGTTGTAACCACTGAAGCACCTGCCCCACCTAGGCCGAAGTCAAGAGCAGAGAAATTTCGAATGGCCTCCATAATAACAACAGACATTGCAAATATTGTGTCAGAGGCATGCGGAGCAGACTTCTCTCAAAATATAGAATTGCTCCAAAACATTTTAAAGTTAGTTTCCTTTTTCAAAATCATCAATTGAAATGTTTCTACGCTGTTTTATAATTATTAATAAGTTCTTAAATTTTATTATAGTAATTTGAGAGAGAACAAACAAGTCAGTATCTGCAATGGCAGTTGCTCATCAGGTAAACCCAATGAATTTCATTTGCTTTATGAACTTATACTAACAAAATTTCATTTTGGATTTACAATTTCTACATTAACATTCTAATTATAATCTCCCTCATATAACACCTGAATGGCTCTTGAAGAAAAATAAGCAAAGGGCATTTAATAGTGCTATGCAAAATAGGACTAAAAATATTTAATTGTTCCCATGAAATACTTGAGTCAAAGTAATGAAATGTTTGCTTCAATCTGCAGGTTCAACGCACATAGACTCATTGTCCAGGAATGAAGGGGCTTCATTTCTACCGTTTGCTGCAGGTATGTTTCAGGGTGTTTTGTTAACCACATGCCTGCATTAAACTTTTCATATTTGATTTAGAATGTGTTTGTTTGTGTTTAGATCACGATTATGCGAAGGTTTTCACAGACCAATTTGCTTTTGAAAGCAATGACAGAGGAGAAATGTCATTTCCGGAACTGGAAAATGAAGACTACTATGATGGTCTGTATTTTATTATTTTTTAAATATTGAAATATTTTCAAACCCACCACATTTGATATTAGAAACTAAAAATATATCTGCTTCTGTTATGGTGCTACGAAAAAACTAAATAGAAACTATCTTAGCAACTTTTGCGAGTTTTGTGACTCATTGTTTCTTTTCTTTTTTCTTTTAATTTCATCGTCACTATTAAATCTCCCCTTCGTTACAAAGAAGTACTTGGCGTAGGGCCCCTTAATACCGTAATCAGGCCCTGAGAAACACATGTTTACGCGAGCACTGCTATCTCTGTCAATGAAAAATTACATTTTTAGTTTGAGCCAAAGAAGTGAGAAATTATTGTGAGACTCAATTAAATGTCCTAATAAACAAAAATTCACAACAAAAAACATTCAAATCTCTTGAAACATTTAGTGTTTGAAACACTTGGGGAAGAAATGAAAAATACATCACTCTATATTATTTGCATTAATAAAGTTATTAAGCAACAATAAGAGCCACGCCAGAGGTGCAACATGCTAGGAATAAGAATTCACATGCTGCCTTTACTCTATGCATGCTACAAACGAAAAAAAAAAAAAAAAAGAAACTAGCTGTAGTGGCCGTCACCGAAAATTTTTCCTATATCAATCTCCGGTTTCCGGTCCTCGCCCTAATAGTTGGAGCAGCTCTAATTTTTCAAGCATCGTAATACCCCTGCAAATGCAGAATCAATGAGCAAAATTGGAAACCATTGCAAAAGCCTTGTTTAGATTAATTGCAAACATTTTATTTGTTTGTAAAAAGAAATTGGCAACAGTTAAATATTTCAAATCATTGAAAGTTTTTAGATGTTTTGATAATTAAATAGCGTGAAAGCGATTTTTAATGAATTTATTTTTTGCACTGTTGACTAAGCGGAAAAATCACCCCACCCTCCCCCTGGGCGATTGGCGCCAAAATTTAATCGATGCTTGCTTCCATATTGGGTTAGCGTTATTCCAAATTTCATTCAAATCGCAGCAATATTTTTCGAGGTATAGCAGGTGCAATGACAAAATAAGCACTTTTGATTGCACAATCCCCCTTAAAGCAATTGCACAAAAATTTAATCAGCTCTTGTACTCTTTAACGTCTACTCGAGTACCAATTTTTGTTCGCTTTCGTCTATTACTTCTCGAGATATAGCAGTTACATTAAATGAGAAGAACGCTCGATTTCTCCAACCCCCTTTGAGATATTGACACACAAATTGAATCAGCACCTGTACTTAATAGGGTCTACCTATGTACCAAATTTCGTTTGATGCCGCCGGTTACTTCCTGAAATATAGCAATCACCCACGCGCAGAAAACGTGCGATTGCTCCACCCCCCTTGGAGGAATTCGCTAATAAAAGTCAGGTGCACCAGTTCACATGGTGGTACATATGTGCAAAAAATTTTGTTCGATTTTATGCAGTAGTTTTTGTTCTTTCGCGGCCAGAAAATTTGACACACATACAGACTCACAGACTGACAGATACACAGACAGACATTTTCCAAAAATGGTCTAAATGGACTCAGCACACTTCAAAACGTGCTAATGCGTCGAAATTTGAAATTCGAAAATTTTCAGGAATCCAATACTTTCTTCTATATATTAGATATAGAAGAAAGTAAAAAAAGTAAAATAAAACACATTTTTATGAAAGAAAAATATGTTTAATGAATTATTTCTGAAATTTTTTTAATCGCAAAATGCATTTGACAAAAATGTTAAATTTTGAAGAATGACCCATCTTCAGAAAGATTATCATGACATGTGTTTTTTTTTTATTATTTATTTATTTTTTACAGCTGATAATCATCTGATAGTGGAGGAAGAGCCAGCCCAAAACTTTGATATAAATATCCCGTCTACCTCAGCAGGTAAGGCAGTGTGAAAGGGGCGGAGGGATAGATATATACTAGAGCCGCTATATAGACGGGCCGACGCATCAAGATTAAGTTTCACCACTTTGGATCCAATTCCTTAACTTTTACTTTCAAATTTTCATTGTTGCGGAGTAGGGTTACCAGAAAAAAGTTTTGGCACATTGCTAAGCTTTGCCAAATCCACGTGCCGCTAATAATTGCTCACAGTGAAAAATTACCAAAACGCGATTACTGGCCAGAAAAGACAACCACTCAAACACACAAACACGCGCTGGATCCAAAGTGGTGAAACTTAATCTTGATGCGCCGGCTCGTATATATAGGGGCCTTAATATATACGGGTGCAATGATATACGTCAGAGTCAGCAAGATAATATTTTTATCTTTTTTTTTTGCAGCCAATAATCATCTGACAGTTGAGGAAAGCCCAGCCCAAAATTTTGAATTTGATGCTAACACGCCGTCCAGCTTAACAGGTAAGACTATGTGAAATACAGACAAAAAAAAAAAAAAAAAAAAAAAAAAAAAAAAAAAAAAAAAAACCATCTGCATTAAAAATATACATTAGGGTGGTCCTTAAAAAATGAACTTTTGAAATGTTTATGGTGAACCCTCCCATTTTGGTTTATGCCCTAAAATAAGACTTCCATGAAAATTTCAGACTGATAAAAAGATTTTTAGGGGTCGCTACCAAGTTCAAAGTTTTGAAAAGTCAGCATTTTCTCGATAATGCGAATAATTTTTTTCGAGCTTTTAAATGCATTAAAAATGTCAATACCAACTACTAAATAGCGGAAAGGATACATTTCCCCTTTTATAAGGTCAGCCCATATTCAGCTTTCATATTTAGATAGGAGTTTTTATGATACAGAGCAGTGGTTCACAACCTTTTTGGGGTCATCGCCCCCTTCTCCAAAGTGAATGGCACCTATCGCGCCCCAGTCGCCTTTTTCCTTGAATAAACCACTCATTGGATCTATTAAATATTGATATAATTGAATACATTACTGAAAAATGTTAATTAGACGTAAAATGTATAAACAAAGTTGTAAAACAGTTTTATCCAATCTCTCTTAAGCTAAAGAGAGAGAGAGAGAGAATTTCGAAATGAAGAACTATTAAATTGAATATGCTACTTAATAAAGATTATTAAAGTATTTTTAAAAACAGGCGTACATTTTTTATAAAAAAAACTCTTTTAACTTGGAGGAACAGAAGGATTTAAAAACATCAACACTTTAAACTAAATAGAAAAATGAAAATTTGAATATTCGCACACTTAGCAATGAATGATAAAGTAGTTAATTTTCCCTCTGTAATCTAAGTGTGAAAGGATTCTTCTGAAGGGTCATTCCATCGTGACTAACGTAACATTCAGAGCTGATTTTATAACTCATTTTACCTGTAACTTAAATGACAAAAAAATAATTTTTCGCTGTGTTGGTGGATTTGCAATGTAGATGGTGTACATGCATTATTTCTGCGAAGAATTTAAAATAAAATTACTGTCAGCAGAAATTTTTTCAACCAAAATAGCAGTGTGACTAACGTAATATTTTTGCAACCTTGAAAAATAATGTTCATGTTATGAGGCAAAAATTTCTGAAAGTTAAGCAAGTGTTAAAAATTGGCTGATATATTTGAAATGTTAGCTTTTAAAAATACAGTGGACATTCGATATAAGGACCATCTCTGTCCTGCACAAAATGGTCTTTATAACGAATGGTCGCAATAAGAGGTAGAACATAGAGTATATTGGCATACAGTTGGGGGTTTTTTTACAGGTCGTTATATTAGGATGGTCTTTATAACGAGTGGTCGTTATAACGAGCGTCGACTGTATATATTACATTTATTAAATTTTGAACTTTTTTAGTCTCAAGTGTCACTTTTGCTGAAAATGGAGTGTGACTAACGTAACGTGACTAACGTAACCATCGAATAACAAACAATAGATTTCTTAAATAAAATTTATTATGGCTAATTTTGTTGATAATTACATTAATTTTTCCTTTTTTTAAACTTATTATGTTGCATATTTTTATTTATTTATATATTTATTATTATTATTTTTTATTTTATATATTTTTTTATTTATTTATTCTGGGGTGAGAAATTGTAAATGGAAGGCTCCCTTTTAACTTAATTGAGTCTGTCAAAGAAAATTTAGCTTTTGCAAACTGAATATTATCAGGTTTGGGCCATTCAAATCTTTGACCTGTTTCTCTCATCTTTTGAGCCTAATGTTTGAACTTCCTAGAGTTAACTCGCAATTTTTTTCAAAACCAGTTTCTTCATTCTTATTAATTTTTTTTATAAAGTTGATAGATTTCTTCTAAGTTATACATATGCAAACCCTTTTGTAGCTTCTTTTTCTTGTTGGCAACAAATTTCTTTATATATTTAACATCTTTCTTGTGGGAAAAAAATCGCGAAATTATCACATTATTATAAAATTAGAGAACTTATAGTTTTGTATTATTCGACAAACTTAATGATTGTCTACGGATGTAGGATTTCCTATATTAACTGCTATACCTGATGCCAGCTTTTGGTATAAAATATCCTGCAGCATTTAGTCACAGCTTTGGGTGATTAATGTAATGTATCATGTTGAGAGGGGAATTTTTTTTTTTTCGCTACCCGGTGGCGACCGGCTCTGAAATTTTTGGCCGCCAGTTGGCGAGTGGCGACCGCTAATCTGCACCTTTATGTGTGGGGGGAACACGGGGGTCATATTCGGTTTCGGGAACTCATTTTCCAAAAGAATCAGCCGGAATAATGTCAGAGGCATTTTTTTGCTGCACAAGGTTATCGTGCTACATTTACATATGTCAACAGTCAACACAATTGAATAGCTCTTGAAAGGTAGCTGCTGATTATGCGCTGGCCTTATAAAAGGAGAAATGTATCCTTTCCGTTATTTAGTAGTTGGTATTGACATTGTTAATGCATTTACCAGCTCAAGAAAAAAAAATTATTCCTGTTATCGAGAAAATGCTGAATTTTCAAAACTTTGAAGCTTGGGAGGGATCCCTAAAAATCATTTTATCAGTCTGAAATTCATGGAAGTCTTATTTTAGCGCTTAAACCAAAATGGGACGGCGCCCCATAAACATTTCAAAAGGTAATTTTTTAAGGACCACCCTAATATACATAAGAGTCAGCAAGATTATATTTTTATGTGTTTATCCTTTCTTACAGCCAACAATTATCTGATACCTGATGGTCCAACAATGAGGAAAAATCCTATCCTATCGACAAATATACCCTCTCCTTCAGCAGGTAATGTATGTCTAAAGTGAGGGGGGAAAACGGTTGCTATCAGTGGCGCAACTAGAAATTTTTTTTTCGGGATGGGTACTCTGAAAAAAAATTTCTCATCTGATTGGGGGGTTCGGAGGGTTCTCCCTCGTGAAATTTTTGAAATATTATCATGAAACGCTTAAAGACTCCCCAAAACACTTTTTGAAAAACTGAGAAAAAGCAATCAAACCACTGTCACAAAGACGCAACTATAGACAAACTTAGATGTTGTTACAGGAAGAAGGGCTATGGAGTTCTCTTCTGAAAACATTTCGAAACAGAAATTTCCAAAAAAACAAAGGAAGAAAGAAAGAAAGGGCGTTTAAAAGAGATATTAAATTATGTTAAGGGGCTCTTAAATTTTTCGAAACATTAGAGCTTTATTTTCAGATTTCATTCGATGGTGTTTGGAGTGTCTTCCCTCCCAAAATGTTTGAGAAACAGAAGTCCTAACCAGTTGCGCCCCGTATAATTTTTCGATTCCAATCTACAAACCTATCCAATTACGAAACAATGTATAACTCATTTTTTTAAAATATTCTTTTGTACTGCACAGCAGGCAAAATAAGTAGTAACATATCAGTGTTATTTTAGTGAAGAATCATGTTTTACTAATTCAATTCGTAATGAGGAAATACAAGAAATGGAACTGAATAAAGCTAAGCTGAGAATATTTTTCACTACAAGAATTGAGAAAATCTGCCAGCAACGCAAAAGAAAAAAAAAGTTGCCGCATATATTATTAGGGGTTTTTGGGTTAAAGTGCATTGCAGATTTTTCACTACACATATTCGGTTTAGTCTGGCGTCACACTCACAATGAGGAATTCCTCGAAAGACACAACAGAAAGGAATGTTTTTTTTCGGTAATTAACGTCAATAAAAGAATGAGATACATTTTCATTTTAATCTGTTCTCCTTTGCTATCAAAGGTAAAAAAGTGAAAAAAAAAAAAAAAAAATGCAGCTACACATCATAATATATCTACATGAATATTTTTTTTTTCGAAAAAAATATGGCTATCCTTTTCCCTTTCCTTGAATTTGCCGAATCGTCGGTCCAAATTTGCCAAATGAGGAAAATTTTTGGGAGGTCCTGGTGACCTCCCATGACCCCCTGGTCCTAACACTTGGAAATTTGTCAAGCTCCGTAATGATAACAAGAGGGGGGGTGGGGTCTTCGAGAAGTAATATTTTGAACACTTCCTTATTTTCAGAAAAATAAAAAAAAAAGGGGGCGAGGGAGAATACTGGGTGGAGGGGGGTACACAAATACTTGACCAATAATTTGCACCTGTTAAAAAATTTATGTGCCGAGATTTATTTTTGAAACAAACATTTTTCCTCAACATTTTTTTTCTCATTTAAATTACTTAGTTTTTCCAACACACGTTTTTTTCTTTTGTTCAATTAAGAATATTAAAATAATAATAACTTAAGCATTCTGGAGGGGGGAGAGGCGGGCCCTGTGGGCCCACCCTTTGGTTGCGCTACTGTGTGCCTAACGAAATATAAGTGACAGCAAAATTATGCTTTTATCTTTTTTTTTAGACACTATTTATTCAATGAATTATCATACTGGTAGAGAATTAGACTTTTCCTTTACACCAATACGTAATAATTGTTAGAAGCTTAGCTATATAACTGTTTCGACAAAACCTCCTCCATTTAATCAGGTAAAGATTATTAAATGCCTTGATTATCAAATCTGTGTACCGGTTTGTTTTTTCATGGAGATAATATTAAATCTTTCTAGGTGTACAAAATGCTTTATTCAACTTCCCTTGTCAGGGACAAATGAGGATAAAGTCAAAAAATAATTTACTCTTAAGATCTTGGGATAACTGATCACCTTTGTCTAGCCTTAGCTATACAGAAATGTAAATGGCTGTGTGCAATGAGAAAAATGTAAATGATCTTGGTTAATTTTTTTCACCTAACGAACTGATAGTACTATAACTTTTTTTATAGTGGATTATCCCTGTAGTTCTACAGATAATATATCTTTAATTAATGCATAAAACTTGCTGACTGATCAGAGGGAACATACTTTTAGATTTTCTGTTTTAAAAATGCCCTTTTTTTTCAGATTTATATGTCATTACATTATGTATTACAAATATTATGTTTTTCTGTAATATTGTTTAAATTTTTACAAACATTTGCACAAGTTGAGTGAATGTATTTATCCTGTATGAAATAATTTGATTTCTATATCTAACATCCAGTAATAGGAAAAGACATTGAATAAATTCGTCATTATAAGATTATTCATTCATAACAAAAGTCTTATTTTTTCTTTATTTTTAGGTTTGAATGACTGCGGCAGAATCTCTCTGCCAAAGCCTATGAAAAGGAAAGGGCGCTCAAAGGGTATTTTTTACTTTATGAAAACCTTCAAACAGTGTTTTTTTGTGCAATGAACATTTGAATGATTCTTTCATGCTTTTTGAATAATGTCAACTTTTTTTTTTAAAGGATTTGAGAAAACTGTGACAGAAAATTGGAAAAAGAAAGCAAAAAAACCCATCGTATTCCAGAAGCAGGCTATAAAATCAAAGCAAAAAAGAATTTTAAATTGGTTTGTTGACAAAAACAAAGTCAATGAAGCTTTGAATCATAATACAGAAATTGACGAGGATGACATTGAAATGAGACCTGAAAACGTTTCCTCGGCTTGTTTGGATGAGCAAGTAGACTATGAGTTGATCAAGACATTTTTGACAGAAGATGCATTTAAAGCAATCAAAAATGTTTTGAGTACAAAACGTAGATCGAAAAAGTGGGAATGCGCTGTTTGCAAACAAAATTGCCAATATGATTCTGTGAGGTGTGATGCATGCCTGGAATGGTCACATTTCAAATGTTTAAAAGAAAATATAAACAAAAGAGCAAGCTTTTTTTGCAAACTATGCTACACTACACAAAATCAGTAGCCAGTGTTCGTAAATATCGTGATATTTTCGAAAATATCTGATATTTTGATATATATCCGATATTTTAAATAGTAACTACATCCTCAAATCAATGTTATTTATTTCCTTAAATAAGTATGGTTACAGTACAGACTAAAAATTAATATTTCTTTCAATATTTCTATACATAAATATACATTAAAATTTACATACAATGAAATGTTATGCAGCCATTTTTGCCAAAATGTAATAGTTTAATGTTTTAAAAATTATATAACCTAATGATGATGCTGGCTACTATACTGGATATTGACTATTATGTTCATATAAAAATAATTACAGCATCATATACATAAATATCAACTATCATGTAATATCCAAACCAAAACATGAACACCTATTGATAACCGTACATTATATTAGTGTTATTGATTATTACAATATGTAATATTTATATGTATTTTTTCATTTATACCTTAACTTTTTTTATTAATTAATACTTCAAACTATAATATTGACTTTATTTTTAAAACATTAGAACTAAACAACTTATTTATTGTTTTATCACATTGCAAAGACATAAAACAAAACTGTAACTGAAAAAAATAAAAAAACAAACATAAAATTTAAATCTTTTGTTTAGTTTTACATAGTAAATTTTGTTACTAAAACAAAAACTATATGTTGCACTTTTGTGTATTGTAATATTTAAAGATAAATGCAAGCTTATCTGCATTTTCAGTCTCTAATCTATTTCTCAGTTTTGACTGTATGAAACCAAAACTAAAGAATATTCTCTCTAATCCAGCTGTGGTTGGTGATGCAGTTAACAGCTGTTGAACCAAATTGTCAACTTTTTCTTTCATTTTTGATTCTAATGGAATGTTTTTCCACCCCCCTAAAGGTTCGACTTTCATGAAATCTTCTTCAAACATAAAACTATGAAAAGGTGCTTTTTGTGCCAAAAAACTCATTATCAATGGTTTTTTTTTCACTCTTTTATATTATTCATTATTTTATTTTTAGCAAGTTTAAATTTTTATTAACATTAAGTGACTTTACTTTAGCATTAGCTGTTTCACTTATTTTTCTTTTGTTAGTTATTTTAACAAAAATAAAACATCTGTTGTTTAGCACTAGCACACATTGTATAAACATTAAACACATTTCCATGTTCTGATTAACTTTTCATTTTTAACTAGGCATTTTTCATCTTTGTTCAAGTTGTTTTGTAACTTTTAATTTTATTATCAGAAAATAAAAAAGGAATATCATATTATTACATCATACTAAAGATGACATCATTAATATGATGAAGGCAATTTTTCTATTGAAAATATCGCATTTCAAAAAATAAATATCGAAAATATCAAAACATCGTGATATTTTCAGAATAAATATCGGATATATTTCATGATATATATCAACTGATATATATCGGCGAACCCTGTCAGTAGCAATGAGAAATTTTCAACATTACTCAGAAGAAATTTTGTTCCTAAATACTTGTGCCTCATACATTGAGACTTCATCAACCTTTTTTGATTTGAGCACTAAGTGGTTTTGTTTAGTTACGGATTTTTTTTTCATGAAATTTAATACATGCCCATGATTTTTAGTTTACTGAAATAGGATTACATTCACCAACTTGCTGTTTTTCTAGTCAAGTGAGGTCTTTTTCAAACTATATTTACTAGTAATTTCAAACGCGGGATCTCTTATATATGCCATTCAATAGTAATTCATGTTATTGTTGTTAAGTACTGAATGCAAGTTGTTAACAAATGATTAAACAAGGTTTAATCTGGAAAATGCAGTCAATGCTGACAAAAAAAAAAAAAAAAAAAAAAAAAAAAAAAAAAAAAAAATCCTTGTTAAGAATTTCAGAGCTTGGATAGCTTGAAATTGGTCATTGTAATTAATTTTTGTTTGAGAAAATTCAATGACTTTTTTTTTTAATATTTATGTATCTTAGATTAAATAAGGTGCCATTGTGTTGACTGTTTATCAAATTATGTTTTAGTCACTTTTGGGACTTTAATTAAGAATAGGATGTATTTCAATGAAAAAACATCCTGCTTGTTCGATGGGAAACTTCAAACTAATTAGCTTGTAAAAATAAAGTAAATATATTTTTTAAGTCACATAAAACTTTTCACAACATAAATTACAAAGTGTTACAACTTTTCCAGTAGTTATTTTTATATTGATCAGCAATTGATCTTTACTAAGATGCTTCAAAAGCACATTTGACTGTCTTAATGGTAACAATTTTTGTTCCCAAAGGTATTTTAAAACACTATGAAGTTATTATAATCCCTTTTAATGCTATAAGAGTGCTTAAGTTAGCAGAATATTAAAAACAAAGTGAAAGACGAAGTGAGCAACAATGAGCCCTTTGGTATGGGTGATACCCTCACAATTATGTGGTAATACAGAGCAATATAATTTTTGGAAAATAAAAATTAAACTGCTCTGGGGGACTCACAAACCTGTCAATAACTTGATTTATACCCAGAATAAAGTGATATTTTAGGTAAAGCTGAAAGCATATGAGGAGGAAAAAAACCTCCTGTAATCATGTGCAACCAAAGAGGAAATGAGATTCCTCTTTTGTACCTGCATAAACTACATTCAGCATTCTTTTGCAAATTTAAAGTTAAAATGAATTTAAAATATATATACAGTCTGAGTCTGAGAACTTAAAGGCCAGTAAATTTTTTTGAGAAATTGGACTTATTTCAAAGTGAGACCCAAAACATTATTTGAGTGATAATTATTAACCTTAAATACAAGTAAAAAAAGCACAGAACAATCATTTGTTCATATTTTATTATCAGAAAATATTACAGATCAATATGAGTGCAGTTTGAGACTGAGTAAAATCTTTATGGCCAGCATCGAAAAAATCACGGGAAGACAAATACAAACATTTAGAAGCTTGTGTAAGAGCCATTTCTTCCAATTACTTCAAATATTCTTGTTTGCATAGATAAAACTAGTTTTTGAGAACGTTCAGAATCTGTTTTATGCCATTTCTCTTCAATAGTAAATTTCAGCTCTATTGATGATGTAAAATGTTTCCCATTTGCATAAACTCTTCTTGCTAAGTCGTCCCATATGTTCTTGATTAGATTGAGATCTGGACACTTAGCTGGCCATTTCAAAGTTTCAACATTAATGACCTGAAACCAATATTGTGTACTGTTACTTTAATGGATTGGCGCCTTGTCTTGCTGATATTTCCAGTTTTCTCCAGCAATAAATTCAGCATTTGGTAAAAGATGACTTGGAAGGACATTTTGATATGCTTGTGAATTCATTTAACCCGAAACAAACGCAATTGAGCCAGGACCATTGTAAGCATGGCACCCCCAAGTCAGGACAGAGCCTTCACCTAATAGGCGCTAGGCGAATATTTTATTTTCTCTTCATAAATCATACCAATAGTACTTTTATCCATCTGGTACATCCAAGTTCCACTTCTTTTCATCAGAAAAAATATTTGTTTCCATTGCTTATCCCAGGTCATGACTTTCTGGCTAAAGTTTCAAAAGCTCTATTTTGACGGGATGTGCTTTTGCTTACAATGGTATTGGTTCAATTCTGCGGTTTAGTTTCGCGGTAAAAAATATTTTAGAAAAAATAATCCAAATGTAATAGCCAAACTTGTCCCTTTTACCTAAGCTCTGATTTTTTTGCCAGGATAAAACTGGAAATATCAGCAAGTGACAAGGCGCCGAATTTCATTCAAGTAACATATACAAAAAATTGGGTTTCCTAGGCCATATAATGTTTGAAAACCTTTGATAATGGCCAGCTGAAGTTCACAGATCCTCAACCCAATCGCGAGACATATGGGAACGGACTTAATCAAGAAGAATATCATGCAAATGGTGTGACCATTTTATATCATCAAATTAAGAGCTGAAAATTTATTATCGAAGAAAAATGGCTCGTAAATAACAGATCCTGATCGTTCTCCAACAACTAGTTTTTATCTATGCAATCAAGAATATTTGAAGTAATTCGAAGAAAATGGCTCTTACACAAGCTTCTAAATGTTTGTATTTTGTCTTCCCGTGATTTCTTCTTCGATGGCTGCCCTTTTAAGATTTGTACTCCAGTTCTCAAAACTGCCACTCATATTGATCTGTAATATTTATTTTCTGATAATAAAATATAACAAAATGATTTGTTCTGTGCTTTTTCTTACTTGTTTTTAAGGATTAATATGTATTCCCTGCAAATTATGTTATTGGGTCTCACTTTAAAATATGTCCAAGTTTCTCAAAAAAAATTTACTGGCCTTAAAGTTTGTACTCAGACTGTATTTATTTTTTTCGTGAAATCATTTTCTTTTCTCAAATGAAATCATCATTTTGCTTATAAAAATTGCTACTTTAGGTATGCTTTCCCCCCCATTTGTGTATAAGATATTAAATTACTAAGCAAATAACAATGTAGAACCAAGCTCATCAGAATTTTTTTTTAAATATAGGCACACATGCATGAGAAACCAGGGAGAGGGGTCCTTAAAAATGAACTGTTTACTTAAGGCACCCTTATCATTACCTGCTATAATTCAAGAAGATCCAACTTTCTCTTCACTGAGCAATTCTTTTCTCATTCTTTGATTAATTTTTATTATGCTACAAAACTTTTATTTCTGTTGCATTTTCTCCTTAGTAAAACAACCTTGTCTGTTGTCTTCTACCCCCTGCACCTACAAACAGTTGCTTTTTTTCTTGCCATTTGTTGCTCCATATTAGATAGTTTAAAAATTCCTCTTAGGTGTACCCTTTTTAGTGTTAGTGAAACTTAATATTGCTTGGAAGATAATACTATTCTTTTAATGGTGTGATAGTAGTTTTAAATAAACATCAACATAGAAAAGATTTGTCAATTTGAGTTCATGCAGATAGACTTACTTAATTAATTCAACAAATGAATATGAAATAAGACACACCTAATGCTTGCTTCTACTCTACTCATTAAACAAGTATGTATCTGAATTCTCTAGAATATTTTTTCTGTGGTACATGCACAGGTACCACCATTTTACTAAATGCAAACGTAATTAAGAAATTAAACTTTTACGTACCTACATAACATAAAAAACAGATAAAGAGTATGTAACTGAAAATCTTTTTTTAAGACCTAAAAGTGTTGAAAGGTTATATCTAATACAAGTATAAGGTTATATTAAAAATGAACCACTGAACACAGCATTGCATTGACACTAACTACAAGATATAAACCTATAGAATGGTAAAATCAGTGCGTTGGCCACAGGAAGACACAAAAAATATTTTTCCGCTGGACTGTTTCCCTGATTTCTCCTCTGTCCCAACTAAAATTTTCCCCTGATTTCTCGTACGGCACATTTTACATTCTTTTGAAGCTCAATTTCTTCTCTTAATTGATACTTGGATATTTCTGGCTATTTAAACTACCTTCAGTCATTAATTATTAATTATTCTAAAATGAGCAACAATAACAAGAAATGCATTTGAGACTGCTAATTTGTTAACAAAAAATGAAATTACATGGTTGGTTTAATTTATTTAAGAGCAAGAATCTGAGAGAGTGTCACGCCTGTGATTCATGACCTCTCAGATTTTTTCCAAAAAATTACCAAATGTTTATTATCATATTGAAAGACCAAATCCAGAATGTTTTGCTCTAAAGTTGAGTTGTTTAGTTTTTATGGACCCCTAAAGTTGAAGATGCGGCATCAAAAATTAAGCGGATTTTCAAGACATGGAAATTGCTGTGAGCCAAAATTCTTACCAGAACTGTTTAACTCCAATTTTCTTTTTGTATATGGAATATAGAAGGTTGAAACTTTACAAAATGAATGTTAAATTTGTGGTAAGTTGTTGCCGTAAGGTCAGTGAAGGCCCTCAAAACAGGGCATTTTTGACGTTTTTTAGCGTTTTTGAGGTCCAAAAACAGCTTGTACATTTCAGTTGGCACGGCAAAAGTAGTGTCGTTTGAAAGACCAGTGTAAGCACTTTAAAATAATGTATAAATAACCGAGGAAAATTCAACGTGCTTTTAGTTGCGTAAGGCCGAAATATGAAAAATGTCATATTTTACCGATATTCAAACGGTCATAACTTCCTCTGCCAACAACATATTGAAATATTTTTTTCGCCAATGTTATACTCTATTCTTTGCCTTAACAGAACAATTGAGACCTTTGAGGCGAAATGTGAAAAATTTTTTTACAAAAAATTTATTTTTTTCTGTGCATTTTTTGTAAAAATTTTTTTTACATTGCCCTGTTTTGAGGGCCTTCACTGACCTTACAGCAACAACTTACCACAAATTTAACATTCATTTTGTAAAGTTTCAACCTTCTATATTCCATATACAAAAAGAAAATTGCAGTTTAATAGTTCCTGGTAAGAGTTTTGGCTCACAGCAATTTCCATGTCTTGAAAATCCGCTTAATTTTTTATGCCGCACCTTCAACTTCAGGTGTCCATAAAAACTAAACAACTCAACTTTAGAGCAAAACATTCTGGATTTGGTCTTTCAATAAGATAATAAACATGTGGTAATTTTTGGGAGAAAATCTGAGAGGTCATGAATCACCTCATAATGCTAGGCGTGACAGTTTCTCAGATTCTTGCTCTTAATAACACTAAAAAATGTCATTAACAAAAGGTATGTTTTTCAAATTTAAAATCAGTTTACTAAACTTCCAATATCTCCAAAGAGAGCCAAAAAACTTTTTTAATTCAGTTTGAAAACTTTCGAGGAACATCTTTCACTGCTATTCTTCCTTCCAACTTCACAAAAGATAGAATTAAACTTTCAAGACTGCACAAAATCTCCAAAGCCTTAAGACATCTAGAGACAGTTTAAAAGTTTTTAATATGTCCGCTATGAAAAAGTTTTAAGAGAAAAGTCCCAAACCTTTTCCCCCAAGTTCACTAAAGGTGGCCGAATTCGTTTAAGCCATGCTATTTTCTTCATCAAGCAATTTCTAAAATATTTAAGCCTTCAATTTCAAATTAAATTATTTTCGGCAGAGAGGTCCCCTTAAGTCACTGAAAGTAAACCATAAAATAGTGTTTCTTGCATATTTGAGCTTTGGAAGTTTTTCAATAGTTCATTACCCCAACACTCAACTTTACAAAAGATTGCAGATTAAAATTAAGCTTTTAAATCATTAATTTTGAAACACATTTAGGGGGAGAATGCGTGAAATCTCCTACTATAGCGAAAATATTACCCAAATCAGCATTTTAAAGCCTCCAAATCAGATATTTTTCTAAACAGACTCCCCTCTCTTCAAAATTTACATCACCAAACAACTAAAAGCTTTAAACTTTCAATTATAAAAAGTTTTTGGATGAAAGCCTCAAAATTCCCCCTGCTTGAGCCACACAAAGATGGCTTAGAGTTCTTAATAATTCAGCATCAAAACATTTGAGAGAGAGACCCCTAAACCCTTCCTTAAATTCACCAGAAGATGGTTTAAATTTGTGTTTTTAACATTTCAGTTTCAGAATTTTTTTCTAGGACAATCTCCCACCCCATCTTTATAGCTACAAAGACATTAAAATTTTACGACTACAACTTGAAAATAAATTCAGAAGGTATCAAACGAATACACTCTCTTATAAGTCACTGCAAGATAGCTCAATGGGAAGTTCGAGCAAATCCAGCTTCAAAAATTTGCAGTTACAACCCCAGAACCTTATGCTCATGAAAAATTGCCTATAGTTATCTTTTCCCCCCTATTTATAGTTTCAAACATTTCTTGGCAGAAAGTCTCCGAGTCCCCTCTTTTTAACCTTTTGGAACCAGGCTGTTTTTTAGAAATTTAACTTTCGACCCAGGTAGTACAACAGTTGAACCACAGATTTCTTTTCCATTGAAAAGAAAAGGTATAAACTGTCGTACCAGACATACGATACCTTGAAAAAAATCCCCGGCTCCAAAGGGTTCGAGTGGAAATCTCAACCCCGTCCTCTAAAAAAAAAAATAGTTACGGTACAGCATGTGTACCATTCGGCTCCTAAAGGTTAAGTTTTCAAAAGTAGCCTAAAATTTAGCTTTTAATGCTTCAGAGTTAATTTTTTTTATTTGGATTATAATAGTCGAAACCCTTTTCCTAAGTTCACCAAAGATTGCTTAAATTTTGCATTTTTAAGACTGCGGTTCAGGGTTGGCAAGTTTTTGACAGTCAGAGGTTTTATCCGGTTTTAACCGTGGTTTTTACCGTCGTGTCAAAAACCCCTTTTTGACATAATTGTCAAAAACCTAAATTTCTGTCCAAAACATGTTTAAATTTGATATTGATAATCAAAATACATTTTCAAATGAATTTTACAATTTCTGACTTCAGACACTGAAGTAAACTTTCGGAGTTATAGGTTATTGAAATAAAGTAATAAGCAATCCTAAACATAATTGAAGGGCTCGGGAGTAAATAATGGTAACTAGCATTTTAAAAAAATCAAACATATGACTTTTGAATATGGTTTTATTGCTTTGAAAAATTACTGTAACAGATTTTTTTATTTTAAAAATGAAGTGGGTACATTAATTAAGTGCTGTGTGTCTTGGGTATACTTAATAAATTTTTACAAGTGATTTTTTTTAATTTTAATTTGAAATAGTCCGATTTTTAAAATTTGTCAGATACCACTATTTACTCTCGAGCCCTTCAATTGGGATACTACAAGATGCTTACATGTGGAAAATAAAATAAATGAATGAGCTACTATCATTATAGAATAAAAATTAATTATAAATAACAGTATATTAAAACGTAAACCTAATTACAATTTATAAATTTTAGAAAGCAGAAATTGCATAGTGTTTATTTGCCTGGTATTATTTGTAGACTTACATACATAAAATAAACCATCTTAAGTTAACCAGTTACTTAAGGTATTTAGTCCCAATCTAAATCGTTTTTTCCACGGAGCATGCGATAACAAAAGACCAGTTTTGCTGCTTTTTGGACGCCAAGTCTATTTCTGAGTTTAGAATGTATACGAGTCCGAAACTCAAGAAGATTCTCTCGATAGACACTGAGCTACATGGGCTGGAATGTAATTGTACCATCAGCTGTACAAATTCGGCAGAGATGTTGCTTTTTTTTTTAAAAACTTTTCCACCATGTTTTTGCTGGGATATTCTGAACTACAAAGTAGCTACTGGGATAAGGGGCAGATTCGGCTTCAAATGCAATTAAATGCTCAAAAGAATTTGGTTGGATTTCAAGCAACCATTTTCGAGCTATTACCTTTTGCTCATAATTTAGGATTTCTCCTTTATATATTGGGTGTATTAGGTACGCCAAATAGTGAAACGGTTGAAGATATGAAGAGAGGCGTTTCATTACAGCATCATGATGTGGAGAAAGACTAGAATCCTCTGCTAGGGAATGCCATGCTCGACAGGCATCAGCCAGTGTTACGTCGTCTCCTTGTACCATATTTCGGGTATCTGCTAATGGCTTCAGTTGTACTTGCAATTCTTTGACTTGCTGGTACAACAGAACTGGATTTAAACAAAACTTCTTTAAAAACTAGATTTAAGTTAATATTTGTAACTTTTTTTTACGGCATAACAAGTTAATTTAAAAGAATGTGAATTAACTTTTATTAAATTTATTAATTTAATTTTAATTAAACTTGATTGATAAGATAACTAATTGATAGTTATTAAAACATTTAAACAAAACTACTCTAAAATTTGGATTTAAGTTTTAATATTTGTAACTTTTTTTCACTCCATAACAAGTTAATTTAAAAGAATGTGAATTAATTTTCATTAAATTTATTAATTTAATTTTTATTAAACTTGATTGATAAGATAACTAATTGATAGTTATATAAACATTTAAACAAAACTACTTTAAAAGCTGGATTTAAGTTTTAATATTTAACTTTTTTCACTGTAAAACAAGTTAGTTTAAAAGAATGAGAAATAATTTTCATTAAATTTATTAATTTGATGCTTATTAAACTTGATTGATAAGATGTATAAATTTTATTTAATATTTTTCAGGATGAGAAACCTTACATGTTTATAAAAAATCTCAATAACCATTGTATTTGAGTTTTAGATAGGTTTTCGACGTTTTTGACAGGTTTTCGACATGTCATGTCAAAAACTGGTTTTTGACGTCAAAAACCCAACCCTGCTGCGGTTTTGTAATTTTATCGAAAAAAAGCCCACCCCTAGTAGCCCCGATTTTTTCAGGCTTTAGCATTTTTGAAATATTCCAAGGAAGAAATCCCAAACCTCCCATCTCCTTTAACTCTCCACATTTAAAAAAAAAAAGAAAAAAGAAAAAAAAAAAAAAACCTGCAATTACCTTTTAACGTTTTTGTTTACGAATAATTCACGACGGTTTTGGTAATTTTTCTAGTAAGTGTCTGAGATGTCTTTAGATTATCAAAGATGTAATCGTTTTTATACTTTAGTGTTGAAAAATTACGGACTGAAGGATTTAATTTTCCCTGATTTGTTCTCAAATTCCCTGATTTTTCCAGAATTTTCAAAATCCCTGATAATTCCAGGTTTTCCCTGTTTTCCAGGTCTGTGGCCACCCTGTAAATATGATCCGGTAGCTTTAAAAAACAAAACAAAAAGGTATTACAGTTCAAATAATATGGACATATCACAGGTGTACCGCACAGAAACAGCAAGACTCTTTCTTGTAAAACATGCTGTTTGCCTACAGTAAATAATAGCATTACAGCCACAAAAACTAGAACAGAAGCACAAATAATTATGCAATAATAAGATAACATAAAATATACTTGTTCCTAATAATGCAGGATACATATTCAGTAAACAGATGGTGTCCAACCTATCAGGGCAATAGCAAAAAAAAGTCTTGACAGTGGTTACTATCACATGACAACAGCAAACAGATGGTGGCAACAGCAAATAGGTTGATGAAAAATCAACTGAAAAACACAAGCGGAGGAAATGATAGCAAATGAAATCAAATCTCTCTGCTTAAGTGGCATTCAGTTTCGAGCAGGCAGCTAACGTTTGAGCATTTCAAGAACCTGGAGGGAAAAAGACATACACTATTAGTTAAAAATTATTTTTAAATTTTTAATGGACATACGACCTTTTCAATACTCCCTCCTTTAACACTCTGTTGACAAATAGAATGCAAAAACTGTAAATGTTCTACAGTGCTGTGCAAATGCAGACATAACGGATGTCCATGCACGGACTATGCATGAATGTTTGGATGTAGATGATGAAAATCGCTGTTTTAACTGGTATGAGGAGAGCAGTTCAGATGAATCTGATAATGAAACTGATTTTTAATTTGTATAATATATTATTATTATTTGACTTATAGTTTTAAAATTCTTCCTAGCAATGCTTTTTGAAACGATCAAGAATATGAAAAATTAATTCATGGGTTGATTTAAATATATCTATGTTAAGAGTTTCTCAAAAATATTAAAATTTAAATTTCAATAAATTTTAAATTACTTTTACTCTATCAAATTTTAAAAAGAAATTAATCCCGCATGAGCTAAAACTATCATTTTCTTCCTCTTTTCTTGATTTTGTTCTGCATATTGTAAAAGCCCCATTGACTCTTTAAAGGCAGTAGAAAGCAGAATTTCATATATATTTTTATCCTCGGACCCCCGATTTGGAGTGCTCCTCTTTATACTCGTTTCCATTTTTTTGACAATGAAGCAATGAAGGGTGGGAGGAAGGGGTTGACATGAGTACTTCAGTTATGAAAAAATTTCCTCAATGTCTTGAAATATATTTACCCTATCAAATGTTATCTTTTTTCTATCTAGCAAATATGCATAACTCTTCAAAAATCTTTGTTTGTCTATTCTTTTCTTCGTATTTTTGTAGCCCCATAGACTCTTAAAAGGCGCTAGAAAGCAGAATTTCATGTATAGTTTTCAAAATTTTTCCACGGGGGGGGGGGGGGGGGGACCCCCTACTTGAAGTGCTTCTTCGTTTAAATTTTTTAAATTTATTCTTTGACATTGAAGCAATGAAAGGGGAGGAAGGGGTCCGCAGATTTCCCCTGCGAGTGTCACCCGTGCTAGCTACACCCCTATTGATAAATAAATACGTAACTGTAATTTTTTTAATTCACGAAATAAATAACATTAGAAAAAGAAATAAACAAAATAAAAACAGGCAAGAGTTGAGAAAATTTTAGGGGGAATTTGCGCCATTGAGCTTGGGGAGGGGGGGGGGGTGATGGGCACCCCTGCTCACTGGCAAAAATTTCCAAGTTACATGTCACTTTAAACCAAATTAGTTAACTAATACAAATTACTAAATTAATAAGCGATGACATGAGCAGCTTTTTCAAAATGTTGGTATTGTTGTAAAATGCCCACTTCCATGCTAAGTCGCATCTTTTAGTACTAAATCTTTGCAATCCTTAAATATTAACTTATTAACCTGATTATTTCCTTATTTCTATAATGTCATGTGAAACAAGGGCTAGCTTGTAAAGAATACCATTTCTCAACCTTTATTCTAAAACCCTTTTAACACACTTTATTTTGTTTTATTGTTTACTTGAATTGATGACTGAAACAATATTACCTTTAAAAATTTGGATCTAATTTTACAATATGCACTTTGTGTAGTAACATGTTCATATTTCAATTTTATATTCTTCCCACCACACAGTTTGAAAAATGACATTACACAGCCCAATACAGACAGATTTTACTACTGTTTTTCGGTACCTGCACAAAACTCATAATTTAAAATCGGTACTTTCACAAAAATGAAGACAGTAATTCAACAACATCACAAAATGAGAAATAAATATTGTTTTATGCGGTTGTTTTAATCATTTTAAGCGAAAATTTACTCATACAATAGATTACTAAGCTGATTTATATGAACACATCATGGGTCAGTGGCGTATCCAGGATTTTTTCAAAGGGGGGGGGGGTTCGATCTTCCGACGATTTTTAATTTACACACACATATATCTAATATAATTAAAAAGCGAGAGATGTATCTATCTATGTAAAAAGTACTTCTCCCGAACGCGAGTGAACTGACCTTAGCCCTAGGTATCGTTAGATTCCTAATTTTTTACTGCTTTTGTTTGGCTATTTCACTTAATTCTCCGATTTGAATTTGTAGAGCAATCAATTAATAAGTTTTTCAAAATTCACAAAGCAGGTTCCGGAACAAATATGGAAGTTCTGCAAAAAATCCTCATTGGCTCAGATGCTGTCACGTGGATCTCTCGCTGGCGGTGATTTTTCTCATTTCGTCTTCTGTTTATGTTATTGATAAGGAAAACGCGTAGATTTTTATTTGTTTTTTGATCTGCTTGGCAGAGAAGGGGATAAAACGATATCAAAAACTGCACGCAGTGGAAAATAATGTTATATTTCTAGAGGTGAATCTCGCGGAAAATAAATGTATCACTCATTAATTAATCACCATAGGTATGAAATAGAGCGGAGTCGGTATTGTACATTGTCCATCCGCAGCGGCAGGGGAGAGGGGATATGAGTCAGATGGGTCCGAGGAATTCGAGGCGCGTCAGCGCCGAGATCCCGACATTGGTTCCAGGAATTCGAGGCGCGTCAGCACCGAGTTCGCGTGATTTTTTTCAAGGAAATGTAGGAGGAAAAGTGCATGACGAAGCTAATTTTTCGCCAAGGGGGTGATTTAAACCCCCAAACCTCCCCCTTGGATACGCCACTGTCATGGGCAATGACTTTTTTGTTGTATTTTAAATCATTTTTTAGACTTTTTCGCCGAAATGCAATTACAAAATTTTAGCGCAATCTGTAAGCATCCGTTTTTTAGTTGCCATTTTTCTGTTCATTTCTTGAACAGTATTCAGCAAAAAAAACTAAAACACAATTTATTTCTATGTTTTTGCTCACCCCCCCCCCCCCCATACACATAAAAAAATCCCGTTTTAAAAAGTCAATAAAATCACTTTGTGACTTTTTTTTTGCAAAAAATAAAATGTTCGTAAAAAAGAAAAAAAAAACTTAAAATCGATGTATGTTTGGGGGGGGGGGATATTAATGTAATAGTTTCACAAAAATAGGTAGTGCTTCACAAAAATCGGTAGCAAGACAAAAAAAAAAAGCTGGATTAGCTCCTGCATTAAAGATTGCTTGGTTGTTTTTCAATTTTTAATGCACATGATAGTTACAATAGCAATCATACTATATAAATCACTGAGATACTTACTTTGAATCACTTTAAATATTGATTTTTCTTTACATTGCAACTTTGTTCCTCACAGCAATTTTTTACTTCACAGTTATTAACAGAATCAGGAGGACCGGCACATGAAAATGAAGAGTTTCAGCAAAATGAATCTTAAAACAGGATCAAGTCAGCAAAGAAAGTGCTAAAACTGTTTTCTGAAATAAAAAAAGACATCATCATTAAAAATTATGCAATCAAAGCATTTAAACAAAAGAACATACTTAATCCTTACTCAGGCTATACATTGGGAGCTGGCTGGCTGACTGATTATATGTTTTGTACAAGGCACAAAAAAAAAGTTACACTGCATATAACAAGGGGACATTACCAGCCAGAGTAACTTTGAAGCAAGGAAATAACAATTGTAAACAATGCATATCAAGCGCACATTGACAAATCAGTTGCAGATGTGTTTTAAAGTTTCAAGGAAACAAGTATACTCACAAATAATAGTCAATAATAAAGGAATGGCTCATTTTCCAACTATAAATTCTTCTTAATTATTAGAATGAAATAAAATAACAATATGATGAACAGTTAAGTAGAAGAAAAAAAAAAGAACACTAAAAGCACAAAATTTCAAATTATTGCAGACATGTGTGTCTCAGCATCTTTTTCAAAGTGCTAAGATTTGAGTTTATAGATGCAAAGGCATCTGACATAAGTTAATTTCAAAATTTAAAGCAAAGCTTCCTGTTAATTGTCTTTGCATGCATAGGCTCATATCATTTTGCATTAAAAAGTGATCCTTTGTATTCCTGGTATGTGCCTGCAATTATTTCCCTTCTTAATGTCTTATATGCAGTAGAGTACCAGTTGTACACCATAAACAGGCCAGCAGGAAGGCGGATAAGCTAAATTGGCAGAATGTGGCACAGAAAACATCAAAACTGGGTGTAGACAACTGGATTCTGAGTGAACTCTCACTATTACTAAAAATAACAGTTGACATGAATAAAAATTATTATGCATTTGCTGGTACAAGATATTCACATTGAGTCAATCAGCTAGGGCCAGATATGGACTTCAACACCTTATCTCCTTCCCTTGCCCTTCAGAAATCTTTACTGCAATTAGAAAACAGTGATAGAAGGCCAACTCATTCTAATTGTACTCACAGACAATTTCAAAGAAATTTTCCAGTTTTACCTTTGGATCTTTAGTCACAATTGATGTTAGGACTCTAGCTTGAACAGTTATCATTTTTTTTTTGAAAATATACCAATTACTTCTTTTTCTATACTTGACAAAAACAAGACTTAATACAATTTTAAATATTAGTTGTTAAAGTTATGAAGGGCAAACGTATTCAAAACTTTGGATCGACAACACAAAATAATGTCATTTGAAAAAAAAAAAGCTTAGTAGTAAAAAAAAAAAGAGAAATAGAAAGAAAAAAAGTTTCTTACATTCAACTGCACAATTATTAAAAATCTTGAGATGTCAAGTCTTGAAAGTTATTGTATTGGCAAATTTAATTCTTGTGGAAAGTAGCTTAGCTGCAAAAAAAAGAAAAAAAAACTATGTGCAATATTATTTTAATCTAATAATTTAATTACATATAAATAAGACACTTATACTCTCAATAGAATGTCAGTTTGAAATACTTTGCAATGCTTAACTGATTAGGGATTAGTTTGAAATATCATGCATTTTTTGGTTGCAGTTAGTAAACTATAGCAAGTCAAATGGGAGATTACAAAAAATACATACATATTTATTTTTTTCATCTATAACCAGCGTACGAAGAAGTATTCAAAGACAGACGACAGACTATTTGTAGTTTGAACCAGTGAACATAAATATATACTGGTCAGCAGACAGCATCAATGGTCCGCGTTGAATTTGGCACTAAAAAACAAACCATCTTTGAAATTGTTAAAAAAAAAACTGGATATTCCACCAACCAGATTATTTTTGTTAAATTGTAGTTTGAGGCAAGTTTTACTGGCGTGAAACCAGAGAACCAGCAAAAATTTCAAACTCTGGAATATTTTAAAAACTAGCAGGCGTCTATCTCCTTATATTATTTCTGTACCGATTACCACGCCAAAACTCCCTTATTTCTTCATCGCATTGCATGATCTACCTTTCTTTGAAGCTTATCGTGTCGGCTATTGACAAAAAATACACCCACCTTCTAAAAAGTGTTGGTTTGTTTCTTGTTCAAAATAGTTATGCAACGAATATTCGGCCCCTCCGCCGAATATTCGGCTTCAGCCGAATATCTATTTAACTATTCGGCCTTGGCCGAATACTGTGCAAAAAAATTATTTAATTTCCGCAAATTTAAAGTTTTATACATTTTTAATTATTCTTATCATGTTTAATGGGCATTTTAAGTGCAATCTTGTTATACTATGATACTTCGTCAGTTTTGAGGGTATTCACTAATTTAAGTGTCAACCTAAACTGGGTGTACTACAAACCTTGACCATCTTAATACATAAAATAATCTACAAAATCATAGAACAAAGCAGAAAAACAAAATACTTTTTCTTTCTTATTACAAGGGTTGGTATACTTATTTTAGGAAACTAATTGTTGTACATGAAAGATTTAAATTAATAAAATTTAAGCATAAATCATACATGAAACAATGGTCAGTTCTTTCTTTATCAAAATAAAATGTGAAAAAAATGAAATAGTATAATAGAAATATGCTTCCTTCCCGATCTTTTATTTAAAAAAAATTGAATATGAGAATTTAAAATATAAAAATAGCATTGTTAATTCCGATGCATAACATTTCAAAAATATTCTTTATAATATTTGCAATTGTGAAAATCATAAAGATAAGTTTTTTCTGTGCAAACAGATTATGATGCAGAAAATATTTTTAGGAGATAAGTCTCTTTCTTTTTCTTTTCTTAAAATTTTACCAGATTTGGAAAATAAGTGTTCATTACATATGGTAAATGTAGTGAGCATCTTGTTCCGAAATTTACTTTCTGATCTGTTAAGATAGGTTCAGAAATTTAATTCTCACTACTTAAATCATTTCAATTTTTCAAATTCGGGTTCTAAGAACGATAACAGTCAATTTTTGTCTTGGTGCCTAAACGAATAAAAGTCTATGAGTTATCTAAATATTTTTTTTTTGTTGGAATACCTTCAAATATTAACATTTCTCATAGAGAAATATGGTTTGTTGCTACTAATTTTGGTAAATGTTAACACTAAATACAATGAAAAACTGTATGATACATTTCCATGCTGAATCATTTCAGTTTATTTTTTCCCTTTATTTATTTGGAAGAGTTTTAAGAAATACTTTTTTAGAAGCTTAAATATAGAGCTTTGGTCTTTAAGAACAATTGGTAAGGAAGTACATTCTTCTTTGGTCTTCATTTTAGTAATTTTTTGGCCGAATATGGCCGAATATTTTTGAAATTTGAACTAATGCTACCATTTTCAAAAAAAATACACCAAATTATTTTTTAAAATCTTTAATAATCAACAAAAGTGTGCTTTAAATACAACCTTTGCTTTGATTATTAACAAAAACAAGTTAACTATGCGGCCGAACAGGGCCGGTACTCGGCCAAATCACTATTCGTTGCATCCCTAGTTCAAAATTCCATTTTCGAACAGAAAAATGGCTCTATCTGGCAAAATCATTATCCTATTGTTTTGATTTTGTAGGAAAGATTGGAAAAAGTGCTTTCTTTAGAATGTTTTTTTGTAAATAGAATCTCGAAAATCCACTTGGAAGCGACTTATAAGCGATTGAAGTTCGAGAAAGTTAAATTTTAGAAACCGTTACAATTGTTGTTCAAATAAATTTTAAATACGATATATCAAGCCAAGGCTCAACTCATATATGGCAGGTTGAGATAACATTTAGATGTTTTAATTAAATTGAATATAACTGCTGTTTTTTGAGAAAGCTTGGAGTGGGTCAGCTAGTATTATTTTAATATGGTATTGTATTACAGCATTAAAGCAAATGCGATAATCAGTTAGCTGAGAGTATAATTTAGAAAGAAAACATGTATAAAGTAAATGCAAGTTTTCATCAAGCATGATAAGCTCATAGATTACAAATTAATGGCAATGGTTGGTTGCTACAGAAAGATCTTATAACTTTATTAAGACAACAAGGAAAAGTTTTCTTACTTTCAAGTAATTGTTGTTGTTGTGGCCCTTCTAGCTTGATAGAGATGCGCTTGAATAAGTTTTCATGCTACGATGTTGTTCCAGGTACTTGCGCTACATGGGACACATCATGCAATTTTTATGGTTTTCAATTTCTATACAAAGTCTTGGCTAAAACTAAAAAAAAAAAAAAAAATGTAAATGCTGTAGGTGCATTTAAAAACACAGAATAGCAGATAACTGTGACTCTCAGTACCAGTATTATAATTTCTCTTAAAGAGGACTGATAAACGGTTGGAAAATTTTTTTTTAGCAAAATTGTGCCTTGTACTTTCAAACATGAGTAATGAAAGAAAGCAATGAACTTTTTACATTTGTTTATCTACAGATTTGAAATTTTTGAAGAAAACCAAATGTATTAATGCGTAGCTGCAATAAACATGTGTCTACATTATCTGAATATGCTCATGTTTTAAAGCATTAAAGCTAACTAGGTGACCCGTGCGGAATTCCGCAAGAAAAAAAAAACTCTAAACTTAAAATTTAATACGACAATTTTTATTGGCTTCATTTGCACAACATCGCCATCTACTGCCGTCGTTCTGACAACTTTTCAAAGAGATCAAAGACACGTTCACTTTTACAACTACTACAAAAGTGATACCCTACATTAAAATCAAATACCCAAGGCTACTACTAAACTAAATACTAACGTTATCGCAAAACTACCATAGTATTTTGAAACAACAAAAGTTACAATTAAGGTTTACCGAGATAAGCCTTGGCTTGAAATGTCGCATTTAAAATTGATTTGAACAACAATGTAACGATTTTAACAGTTGAGCAAAAAATTTAACTTTTTCAAACTTCAATCGCTTATAAGTCGCTTAAACGTGGATTTTCGAGATTCTCGTTACGCGGCGCTAGCGGAGAAACGTTCTAAAGAACGCATTTTTTTTAATCTTTCGAATGAAATCAAAATGGAGACGATACGACAATTATTTCGCTAGATAGAGTCAATTTTGTGCCCAAAAATTGAAGTTCGAATAAAAAACGAACCGACACTTTTTAGAGGGTGGGTCTAATTTTCGTCAATAGCCCGCGGGATAAGCTTCAAAATCATAAATTTTCTTGCAATTCGATAAAGAAATGAGCGAGTTTCGACAGGGTATAGGATTCGGCTTAGAGAAATAATATATGGAGATGTAATAAGCGGTTTACTCAACTGCTAGTCATTTGCTTACAGAATAATTTAAAAAGAAAACACGTGCAAAATAGATGAAAGTTTTTGTCAACAGTTTACTTTATGAGATTATAGGTTACAAACTAAAGGGAAATTGTAGGGAGTACTTACCCTAGCAGAAGCATTATATTATTTATTGTAAAGTAGGCGATGGAAGTTTTTCTTACTTTCAAAAATCATCTCTTGTGATGTTTCATGGAATTAGATCGAGTGATGCGCTTGAATATGTTTCGCCATCTTTTCCAGGCCTTTTTCAGAGGGGAAATGTGAATCACATATTTGCCGAATATATTCAAACGGACGGAATAATTAGCATCGTGAAGTCTTCGGAAACCACAGCCTTGAGGAGATTGTTTAGTAAATTTCATCTCTGACGACAGAGGAATTTTGAAATTCCTGAGAGCAATTTGAGAGGAGAAAGGTTTCATGAGCATTTATGAAGAAAATATACTAATAAAGCATAAAAGAATATTGGAACAGCAACTTACGATCTGCTACAAACACCAGCCGGCAACTTTGATCAAAATATTGTTTTGCTGCCGTGTAACACGTCACAGGTCACGTGACAAAACCAGTTGAACTGGTCACGTGAACAGGCCGGCAGCGTAGCTCTCGAACCTACGGAACCGACCAGCCGGCAGCGTAGTTTCCGCCGAAGAAAAACATTACGCAAGACGATGCCACAACACTTAAGCATAAAGAAAAAACTTATCATTTAGATTATAGCGTGGCAACATGTAAATGCTCAGAGGATAGAATTTTATTCACATGACGTCATGAT
Source organism: Uloborus plumipes (assembly GCA_038373865.1). Lineage (NCBI taxonomy): Eukaryota > Metazoa > Arthropoda > Arachnida > Araneae > Uloboridae > Uloborus > Uloborus plumipes. Next base: position 27,965 of record JAXGGA010002191.1, on the reverse strand, counting down.
GGGTATACAATCATCAGTGATAGTACAGTGAAAATCCGATTCTCTGGCGTCTATTGAAACCAAAGGCGTATAGGGGTGGGCAGAGGGGATCCTGGCCCTATCTAGCCCTATCTAAAATCAAAAAATAAAATAAAACATAATTCGGTTGACGTTTGTTCACAAATAATTTCCGAGGAAAAAAAAACCCTACAAGAGGGGAGAACATCCGAGCTAGAGGCTGAACCAGCACCCTTTCCTTAACTTTACTACCAAGATAGTCTTGAACCAACTACCAAGATAGTATACCTATAAGTTTTTAATTATTCAAATTTTCGTTGGGATTCTTAACGCTAAACATCTCCAAAAACTTCAATGTATCGTAAAGCTCTGAGAGGTGGACCACCTGTCTCTCCGAACCTTTTCTTTCAGAGAAAGCCTGAAATTGACTTAGGCAGGGATTCAAGTGAAACAGGCCATCGCAAATTACAATCGCTACTGGAAATGAATTACATTAGAACGTTTCTTGATAGAAACATCGTGACGTCAGCGTGACGTTTGCCTATGAAAAACGAGCTAGATAAAACGTCACAGCCTACTTGGCGAATAAGAAGAGATAGCTGAGTGCTTGTGAGCTCTTATTGGCTCTACCCGCAGTGACGTCATGCCAAGTTAAGTTGATGATAATGTAATTCACTTCCAGTAGCGATTGCATTCGAAGCGATCGCAGTGCTGTTTCACTTGAATCCCTGCCTTAGGCAGGGATTCAAGTGAAACAGCACTGCGATCGCTTCGAATTGCAATCGCTACTGGAAGTGAATTACATTATCATCAACTTAACTTGGCATGACGTCACTACGGGTGGAGCCAATAAGAGCTCACAAGCATTCAGCGATCTCCTCTTATTCGCCAAGTAGGCTGTGACGTTTTATCTATCTCGTTTTTCATAGGCAAACGTCACGCTGACGTCACGATGTTTTTATCAAGAAACGTTCTAAATTCATTTCCAGTAGCGATTGTAATTTGCGATGGCCTGTTTCACTTGAATCCCTGCCTTAAATTTTACGAAACATATCGTTCCCAGCAAGCAAAATTTCTTGCATCAACCTTGACAGATCTTGACATTGAACTGACAGCGTCAATATTGCACAATTTTGTACTGCATATAGATTGCATACAGATTTAAAAATCAATAATGCTATAACAACACGTGTGTAATATTACATACATCTTAACATATCAACACTGAAACGTGCTGTAAAATCAACATTGCACACATGTTGTCAGCATCAGGATTTTATAGAATTTGTTGAACTGGAGCACTGATTTCACGCTGCCGCCAGCAGCAATTTATTGATGCTTCAAAGGCAGAGCCCACCCTGACATTCGACTGACATAATAAGGCTGCATTCACCTTGACAGTCAACATTGGGGCAAGGAGAGTAACATAACATTCGCGCACAATAGGAGAGAAGCGCATGCGCGGATTTTACACCCGGCATTCCGATTTTTTCCTTCAATGCGAAGCGAGCGCTGCACGTGGGGACGTGGATACGATTTAGGCTTCGTTAAAATTCGGTTGCTTCATTGTTGTGTGCAATATTATTGCTTTTTATTTGTGATCCTATTACTGCATTTATTCAATGACGCGGCAATACAATCCATATCGCGATCGATTAGCGATCAATTGCAGAAATGGGTGACAATAAAGATTTTTGTTTCTAAACGTGGCTGACAACAAGGGATTACACGCAAAGATTTTATCATAATTACTCTTCAAGCTCACGAGTAAGCAAAATTTTATTCATTAACTATTGATGTTATTCTTTAAGATAAATTGATTTTTTGTCTAAACAGTATTTTTAAAGCTGACATCAATCTATAGAATGTAACTTGAATTTTATGTTGATTATCTCGGTGCAATTAATGCTCCTCAATTAATTCTAATTAGGCATTTTATGTCTTTGTAGTAAATAAAAGAATCATAAATTTAAGAATAAATCAATATATAAGAAGTCTATGAATTTTAAGATGTTTAGTTAATCCAAAATCAATGAAGTAATTCTCATTATACTCAATTAAATTGTAAATTGTACAAAAAAATTACTTTATGTGACTCTCCATGTCAGCTTTAGAAACGTCCTTAAGCTAAAAAAAATAATAATTCATCTTGAAGAATAAAAGGAATAGTTAAAGAATGGAATTTACTTCCTGAATTTGAAGTGAAAATAACAAAGAAATAATAAGAATAAATAAAAAAGAAACACCCTGCAAACGTACTGATTTTGCACTGCATAACAATACGTGTGCAGGGTGACAAAAGCTGCATACAGACTAATTTCACACTGTCATATCAGTGTATCCTGCCATTTCAATGTTAAGATAATGTGTATGCAGGATTACAATAACAACCACTTCTTGCATGCAGATTGATTTCACACTGCTATGGCAGCAATTTGATGCTCCAAAGGCAGAGCCCACCCTGCCATTCGACTGACATAAGGCTGCATACACCTTGACAGTCAACATTGGGGCAAGGCGCTGACAGCTCTTAGAGAGTAACATAACATTATTCAGGCAGTATTTAGGCAAGGTTAGATTGGCTGACGCGTTAACCTGTATGCAATCCTGAGGCAAGATATTTTGCTTGCTGGGTTTGAGAGACCAGGCAGCATAAAAAAGTGAAGCTTTAGAGTCGATACATTTCGGGAGAGACTTTTAGAATCTTATTCCCTCTTCAGGTCACTAAAAAGGTAGCTAAAAATTGTATATTAAAAGCGTAAGTTTCAGAATGTTTCAGGAAGGAACCACGAGCCCCTTAAGGTCATCAAACACAGCCAAAAATGAGCTTCAACTTTTGAAAAGTTCCAGATTGAGCTCCCCTTTGCTTTTCTCTATTTCATCATCTCGAAAAAATTGAAAACTGGCATTGGAACTAGCCTCCCCAAAAAGTTAGATTGCCAAAAAAAGGTGTGTATGTGGGGAGGGGAGGGGGGTGAACCTGTCTAAGTCTGGCCCTCTGCCAAATTCTAGCATAAAAACGCTATTGATTGAAACTTATATACATTTTCGGCTTAAAACTAATTTCTATTTAAAAAGAGAGGGGTGTTATGTTTTTGAAAGTTTTTAACTAATAAGAGAGGCCTTTTTTTAACGCTACTAACACAGAATACTGGAAAAAAAAGTCCTCTGACGAGAAGTTAAATAGACTGCTGTCACGCCCTATTTGATGCGCAATATGACTTGGGAACACAGAAAAAAAGTCTAACATACGCGTAATAGCAAAATGGATAACAAAGGTAACATGAAGTTTACTAAATCGTTATAAACAATGATTTAAAAAATGATGTATGCGAACTTTGAATGGTGTATTCATTTGCACAAATGAGACATTTTGATTCATATTTGCTGTTGATTCTCGGAATTTTAAACTTTGGCTTTTAATTTTGATACTAGCCGTCCAAGCCACTAAATTAGCCAACTTCAGTGGCTGCCTTCGGAGGCAGCCACTGAAGTTGGGACAGCACCTACGGCCGTGAACTCTTTGGGTTTTCAACGTAGCCCATTTCATTTTCAATAATGTACTTCGGGGGCTTCGCAGCGCAGCGACCTCTTGAACTCAACATTCGATCTTAAAAGAGAAGCACCGTGCGCCTTTTTGAGATCGAGTTACTCCCCCGTTGCGAAAACCAGAAAAAAAAAATCGAGTATCATAAGTGAAGTGAAAAATGAATCATGTTGCGAACTGGCCGTTATGCAAGAAGGGAAGCAGCCAAAGTAGTCGACTAGATTGCCAAAGCCTATTACCGCAGAAGAAAAAAATATCACAAAAGAGAGAGTTATGCTGGAAGCCAGCATGAGTTTCCTTGTTTACCCCCATGTAATGTAGTTTTGGGAGTAAGGTTCTCCACATTTTAAAATTTAGAGCCCATCATCAAAAGGATTATACTTTTTCTGCACAGCAACGTGTAATGAGACCAAATTAGAATGCTGCATTGCCCGAGGCATAACAAATGGACAACAAAATATCGTTTATGACACCACCAAGTATCATGTTTCAATTTCTAACGGGACTTTTGTTTCTTTAAAAACTTGATACATCGATTTGAAAGATATTTTTACATTTTAATGGAGCTTTAAAATGGATTATTTTGTGATCCAATTATATTTTAATCAACTTTTAGTTTAATTTAATTATTTGGCGCATTACATCACTTAAATAGAATATTCAATCTTGGTTAATGGTTTTTTTGAGCAATCACAGCTGCTATTTAATCTTACTAGACTGTCGGATGATGTTCCAGTTCCTTTTTCAGCTTGGACCCAGAACCTCCACGAGTCATTGTCCACCGGCTCCTGTTGCAGTTGGTGCAGACCCTACCTGCATCTGAAATGCTTGTATATAATGTAACTTATCAATTTAATGTTTTTATACTGAAATATTTTCTATTAGTTTAGGGGCTATGTAAGTAGGAAGAAATAGTGGTCACCTTTGGAATCTTTTCTTGCTGATGTCTTATAACGTTTCATGCAAGAGGGGGCTATTGCCCTCCCCTGTACTCTTTGTAACATCAAAACTCGTGTTAGCAGCATTCTGCAATTTTAAAAAGCTCAAAATTATTATTTTATGGTTGTATTTCTCGGCTAAAAAAATTATTTAGCTCTGTGTATGGCTATTTATTAGCTCCGTGTCTGGCTTCACCAGTCTGAAATATCTCCAAGATTAAGGGGAAAAAACACATAGTAGATAAAATTAGTTGCTTTTCTCGTAGCTCCCCTTGTTACGAAAATGTTCAATACAATTCGATGAAGGAACTGAATGCCTAATGATCGGAAAATATTTCAAAGACTTTCTCATGCTGATAGAGCTTATGCTTGTAGATGTAGAAACATTAGAAAAAGGACACAGAAAAGCTACTGGTAGCATGAATCTGTATGCAGTTTTTGAACCTGGACCATGTCCATCACAAGATTATATTATGTTAACTATTGAGTTACCGCTAAATTGATCATAATTTCAGGAAATAAATAATACGCAGAATAAGCTGCTTTTTGGCTGCTGAGGATAAAAAAATAAAATCGAAGAATGCCACAAATATATGCGGATAATTTGGTAGAGATAATATCCTGACATATCACAATATTTTCAAAATTAGAAGCTTGCATGGGAATAATGTGAAAAATAATGGTATAATCTGCACTTAACAGAGCTATGACCTTTATCTAATAATGTTCATTAGGAGATTAAGCTCCAGCTCTTGTATGGCTACAGGTAAACAAGGTTATATCTGAGAAATAAATAATTACTTTTGTGGAGAGAAGTAAAATAATTTTAAACTTCTTAACGCACAAAAATTGCAGAATGCTGCAGACACGTATGTAAAGACATATTGAAAAAAAGTGCTCCTTGAAACGCCGAAACACGTGTCTGCAGCATTCTGCAATTTTTAAGTTAAAAAGTTTAAAATTATTATTTTATGGTTATATTTCTCGGCTAAAAAAATATTTAGCTAACAATAAACTTAGATACATTAAAAGTGTTAAAAATGCAACATGCTTTGTTTTATATCTCAACAGAAGCAATGAACACTTTTATTAATTTCTCATTAATCTGCACTTTTAACTATGCTGCAAATATAACATTTACTACACACTATCTAAAATGTTTCATCAGATTAGCTTTTCTTTAATTAAAAAGAATTTTGAATACATAACCTATTTAATGTGTGGCAATAAAATGTATTTTAAAAAAGTAAACTTCTAAAAGAAATATATACATTATTTATTTAAATATTTTAATAGATTTATTTCATTTACATTTATAAAACAATTCAAAACAGCTAAAAACAACTGAACATTATGTACAAAGCACTTGGTAAAGGGGGAAAAAAGTTTAGCTAATAATGTACAGAAGTTTTGCAAAAGAAACATTTTCAAGTTTGCATAGTTAGCAAAATTAAATTACATTTTAGCTTTACAAGATTTGAAATGCAGTCAATTATAAAATTATAAAGCTGAAAAATGCAACAATAAAGAGTTTTAATGAGTACTATTTGTTAACATGGCTTTAAGTCAAGGGTTTTGGGATGAATAGTTGACCCCCTTTTGTATTTCTGGGTGTGTATTTATTTCAGCAAAAAATTTTAATTTTGCTTACAGGTTTTTCTGTGACTGATAAGAATATTCATTCTGTAGCTTTCCAAAAATGTATATAATATGCATGTGTATGTTTAAGTTTATTCAGGCAGAAAAATAGGGTCACATTTACCTCAGCAATCATTTAGTTCACTTTTCACGCCATTACACAGATTTATATGATGTTCAATTTATTGTCTTGCTCTAATGCATCTAACCTCCTTTTATATATCAAGGAAAAATGAAATCATTCAATTATAGTATATTTCAAAATTACTAAGAATGTACAAAACTGCATTTGAAGAAGAAATTTACCTAAATGTCGAAAAATATTTCAAAACATTTATGCATATAATACATGAATACAGGCATTTAATTATTTGGTAGAATTCAATAAACACACATTTTATTAAAAATTTGTACACTATTTTTAAAATAAGGTCTTGTGTTTAAGCAACATTACTTCAACAATGACTATAGTTAAAAATACATTTACTCTTGTCAGTTATTATGTGTAAAGGAATCAATATAGGAAGAAACATTGCCCCCATTCCTCTTTTCACTACCACAAGTAAAATGCAATTCAAATACCAAGAATATAAATTTTTAGTGAGTGAAACAAAAATCAAAGGCTAATATGATAACAATCAACTTGTTATAAAAATAAAGCTATCAATAATCTGAATAAACATTCTATATCCCAAAACATTTTTGTTTGTAAAGAATACAATCACAATAAAAAAAGTATATTTTATTTATGATGAGTAATAGGGGGGAAAACGTCAAAAACTCTTTATAAAGAAAAACAAGCTTACATTTATTAGATCTGGACTCCTTCTGCAGGTAAACCTTTTAATAAAACACTGAACAAGTAGGAAACAACACTAAATTTTGTTTCAGTGATTTATTTATATGCTGTGAGACACATTTAACTAAAAATTAAATATTTTTTAATACCCCATTTTTCCTCATTTCACTTTTAAACACTTCAATGTTCATACACATATTTTAGGAACAGAATATGAGCAAAATTTATGTTCTGCTCATAATCATATTGCTAGATACAATTCTTTTCATAATCATTTTGCTAAACATGAATGCAATGAATTTAAAAGCATTAATAACATCATTTTTTAAAAAATAAAAGCACATGGGAAAAATTGAGATTTTCCTTCAGTATCTTAATTCTGCCATTCATTTTGATAAGAAATATGTTTTTAATCATGAACAGTCCTTACACCAAAAAAAAAAAAAAAAAAAAAAAACCCTTGAATTTTATACATAATGATATATATTAATGAATCACTATTTTTTTTATTTGTGATCACCAGTCAATTCAAACTAATGATCCAATATTCCAACAACCAGAAAAGTTATTTTACTAGCATTTTATTTACTCAAATGGATTGACAATGAGTTTTAAATACACCCCTTAAAAGTTAAAACACAGAGTTCAAATCAAAATCATTCAAGTAATGTCATAAATTGATGATTCCACCCTAACAATCGTAATATCATCAAGACTGGTAAAGAAAAATAACATATAAAGTCAACTTTAAAGATTTTCTTTTTGGCCAACCCTGCTCGAGGATTATGAAACATCCAAAGGAAATCTACAACCCCCCCCCTCCCCACCCAGGCCAAAAAAAAAAAAAAGACATCACACAGAATCGCTAAACTTCGAATTTTGATGTTCTTTTGATGCTTGTGGGAAATTGAAAACTTGTTTGTTCGAATAACTCCAAAGCACTTTTTTTTGTACATAATGTCATTTGCTGGATCGGGGCAGCAACAATCTTGTCAGACATACATCTTCATTTTAAACATTTAAAAGAATGTTCATTACCCGGAAAGTAACTACTTGGCTCATTTTTGGTATTGGAAGCATTTTTACTGAAGTGGGTTTGTGCCTAAATGAGACATTTTCATAATTGTCCAGCTAAAATAAAAACCTTTTCCAAATGTAGGTTAATCTCTCCAATCAGGATTTCCTACTTAAGGAGATTCCAAAGAAGTTGTAACAGAAGATAATTCATGCAGAGGAACCAAAAAAAAAAAAAAACTTTGCGGAAGGAACTGGATTCAGTGCTGGACACATGTTTTTCAAGCATCTGTGAGCAGAATTTTTCTCTTTAATAAACCTGACTGACAAGGAGCTCTTATCTCTTTTAAAAAGTCATGTATTTATTCCTCATGAAGTACACAAATTGATCTTAGTTCTTCTGCTATAGACATTTCAAAAACAAAAGAAAGAAAAGAAAATCGCTTACGTAAATTGATTTCTATAACACATGGATACTAGTAAATAAACAATGCGGAAAAAAGTTTTAAGAATGGAAATTATGGAACTTAGGTAAGTTGACGTCCAAAAAACAGAACTTGATTCTTTGAATGTTCAGAAAATAAGAACATATTGCACTTAAATTATCCTGAAAAGCATTTTGAATAACAAAAATCTAGCAATAGCAAAACAATTGAAATACTTTTACAATTTGATACAGATGAAAATCTAAAGTGAATTTATGGCATACATGATACTTGCATTTTTAAATTTTATTTGCGAAACATTTCAGTCTCTTTCTCAAAAATACTGAACTGCTAAACAAAAACCATGGTGTTTCATCAACTTTCATTTCTAATTATCAGATAAGTATAAGCTTGAATAGATTCAATCCTTAAAATTCAATTATTATATACAAATACAAAAATTGCATAGTTCAGTTCCTTGTAGAGTATATCACGTATATAAATAATATTTTGAATTTCTTCGTGAACACAATTACTGACTTTGTTCTCATGCAAACAGCAGCCAAATAATAAATACAACGGCAACCCAAAGAAACAGTTTTGATAAAAATTGATCTTCTGCAAATTCTGGTGATCCAGGAGCTAGAAAAAGAGAGGAAGAAAAAACACCTAATGAGTCTTTAATCTTTTTATGAAATGATTTTTCTAAACACTTGTTAAATATGGTACTCTCCATCATCAGTAGTACTGATTGTGCTACAACTGAACCAATACAATGCAAACACAACTGACATCTTAATTACAGAACATTTACAAATATGAAAATCATTACATTTCAAATCACTTTGGTGTGCACATTTCTAAATTACTTTAAAGGTTTATTTATTTTAAATTGCAAATTATTTAAAGCATATATTTTATACTTTTTAATAATAACAAATACTAAATAATTATAAAAATTTTACAATCAAAGACAAAACACACGATAATAAGTTTAGTTCAATAAATAACAGCAGACATAAAATTAAACTTTTTCAAAACCAGGCTTGTAAGTAGCAGTTTGGAAAAGAAATACTGAAATTTATAAGATCAATTTTTTTCCCCTGTTAGTACAGTAAGACAAAAGAAAAAGTAAAATTACACCAAGTAAAAATACAAAAAAGTAGCAACTGCAGTCAAAAAACATTGACTGAAGTCATCGCCTCAAAAGTTCTGTAGCTTAGCAGTACAACACTGAGAGTTGCCATGAAATGACAAGCAATAATACAGGACAGGTGGGCCTGGTTCATTGATCATCCCCATTACAAAGTTTTCAGTTTAGTTGGTCAAAAATTTCTAAGCGAAATATTTGCTTATGCCTTGCGTTTATTAGGCTTCGATCAGGGTAAGGGTTTTGTTTTTGTATTTAAGGTCAGAAAAAATCCTTGATGTGTAAGCAAAAAAGACTGAACAACAGTCTTTTACAAATTTATGATCATGTCGTTTTTGGTGCATCATATTGAAAATATGTCAAGAGAAAGGTTTAATCTATGTTTTATAGTAGATTCTGCCTCTGGTTTTGGGGTACAAATGACCAGTTCATCAGCGAAAAGTAGACTATGTACACTGTCTCTAGTTTTAAAGGCAGGATAAAATCATTAGTACACACATTAAATAATGTGCAATAGCCTCTAGTAGTAATCCAGTTTGCAATTGGAAAATCTTGAAAGTTTCCGTTTCTGTTCCTGCAAATATGATGGTCAGTAGAATTTAGCCACTTAATCATGTTACTCTAAATTCCAATGCAATGTAGTGTTTTGTACAGTTTCTCTTTTCATACTAAATCGTATGTGCAGTTAAAAAGCAGCAAGAATGGCTTTAAAATTAAAAAAAAATATGATTTAAAAAATTTACTCGTAAACTGAGTAAAACATCCATGCCAGCAAAATAAGTTGTAAAATAATATGATGTAAAACAGTTTTTAATCAAAAAATGAAACTAATAAATGAAATATTAGAAATTATGCTAATAAACATTTGAATTGAAAAAAAAAAAAAAACACACACACACACATTTTTTCAAACAAAATTAAAAACATAATTTTATTCTAAGATTTTTTTTAAATGCATAACAAGGCAATCATAGCAAGCATTTTTTGTGAGAATTTTCCCTAGTTTTTTTTTTCTGAAAGTGCTCATCATGACAATTAATACCCAATCACAAAACAAAAATAATTATGATCCCATTACTCAAACAAGTATTCTAATTTAATTAACATCCTTTTTTTTTTGTTGTTTCAGTTTTCACGCATACTGCATACATTTCTCTTAGGGTCATGCTCCACATCAGCGTAAAACGCGACCGAAACTGAAGGCAGAAACCGAAAATCCGGGTACTTTCCATAGGAACACCATTGAATAAATTTTACGCTTCTGCCTAATTTTTTTGCTTTACGTCGATGTGGAGCATGGCCCTTAGTTTCACTTTACTTCACATGTTAACAGTGTGGTTTATTACTGAGTGTTATGAAAGCAAAGCAGTTTACTTTTACTTTTGAATGTGTATTTCCACACAGCTTCATTTTTTCTCTCACTTCTAACATTGAAACAATACTATAAGTTAATGTGCAAACATTTGGAATCAATTTAAAACGTTGGTATGCTTTACAAGTTGGGTAAACAAAAAAACATGTACAATGTTGATAATAAGTTACATTTATAATGAAAACAAAAGAATAATTAATGTACAAATTTGTTAAAATCTTTTCTTTCTTTTTATATACAAGTATATCAATGCAAAGTGTGATCTCACCTGGTGCTGGTCGACCATCTCCTAAATTGAAAGAAGGAGCAAAAATTCCAAACGGAAAAGCGCCAATTCCAAATGACATATGGAAGCCTCCATCCCCAAACCCAAATACTGGAAAAGCTGGCTGAAAATTGAAGTTATTATAAATAACAAGTCATATTTTATATTACATTAATATCTGAAAAATTGTTTTAAAACCCAGAAACATTTTAGATTAAAATTCCTATAACTTAGCATATCTTTCATAGAAAATAAAACTTATATTTACAGAATTAATACAATCAAAACCACAACATTGTAGCATAAAAAGAGAATCAAAGCAAGAATATAATTAGAACACATGGAAAAAAAATATTATGCATATAAATTACAATAATGCACTTGACAAAGAAAATAAGAGAAAAAAAGAACTGAAAATATTATAGTAAATATTGACTATTAACTTATTTTTTGAATTTTACAAAGGTGAATTATGCGAGTTATTTTTTTTACATATGTCACTTTTAAATATTGGAGAACATCAACATTCACTGGTGATTCACTGGAAAGCATTAAGTTTTTTACTGATATCATTGTTATGCAAATTTGATATTCAACACCAAATGTTGATATTTGCCAGGTTTCAGTCTTTTACTGTAACACATATCAAAAGAGATGAACAAACAAACAATGCTAAAATTACCCCTTGGTTATTTTCTGCTTCTGTTCTTTGTCCAGGCGGCCGTGGGGGCAATTTTTCTCTAGAAGTAAAAAATAAATAGAGTCAAGTTTTCATTACAGCATTCGATCATTGCAATCATCTATGAAAAAGATGAACAAATAATGGTTTATAAAGCATGATCGACAATAGCTATTGAACAAAGTATGAATGTGGAATTGAAATATGGTTTGAAAATAATAAAAATAGAAAATCAAGATAAATATGCTGATGAAGACATTATACACAATTTCGATGAGGCAGGTAGTACGTACAAATATAGGAGTACCTCCAAGTACAGGAGTCATGGGACTGAAAGTTTTGTTTAGTATTGGAAGTAGAGGATTCCCTTTCGAAAAATTTCCTTTTAACTAAATGGTAATTCATTTGAAAAAAAATTAATTCAGAATGTAATATGATCATGATTTGCGACAATTAATACAACTGGACTTTAACGCTACATTTTAATTGTATTACACTTACTTTAGTCTTGCAAAAGATAATGTTAACCTATATTAAGTAAGAAGCCAATTAATTAAATACAGTATTCATTCAACAATATTAAAGTTTATATTAGAACTGTAAATCTGTTCCTTAATGCAAATATTGAATGTGTTTGTTGCTGCATTCTTCTTAAAATCTCATTTTCTCGTTTTTTTTTTTTTTTTTTTTTGCTCTTTATTGAATATGTTTTTGAAAGATCATAATTTTATTCAGGCATCATTTCCATTCACCAGTACCGCACTTTTCAAAGAGTTAATTGTTTGAGAAAAAAAATTGGAACACATTCAATCACAACCTACAAGATCTAATTTCATCTTTTGTATTTTAAAACTTTATGACGAAATTTTTCAACTTGAAAAGCTTCGGACAGACAACTCAAAGTAGTTTTTCTTTCCCATTACTTCCATTAAATGAACACATTTTTGGAAACATTTACAGTGGAACTGAGAGGTGCAAAATGTTTCTTGTAGGGAACTAAATAAGTTTATTTAGAAGTATGATAGCAGCATGCAAAAGAATTTAAGCAAAATTACTTTAGAATCGCCATTTAAAAGCTCTACGATAAACATATTTTTGCTATCAAAGTAACTGAAACAAAAATAAAATTAAATCAGCAATTTAAATTTTAACTTTTTAACATTTTTACTTTCATATAGGACACTGAATTTTGCTCAAAAAATTTTAATTCACATGATTTTTAATAATAATAAATTTTATTTATTTGCCTCCTAATAAAGGGTAATTAGCATTAAAAATGAGAAAAATTTGATTCTCATATCGGATGCTAACAGATTGCTTTAAAAAAATGAAAGCATCAAAACTACAAAAATGGCACATGAAGGAATTTAATAAAATCAAATAATTTTAAGATGGCATTTTAAGAGGTCTATTCAATGAATTTTACTAAAATTATCAGTATAATTGCATAAAATTTGGAACAAGAAAAAAAAAAGTTCCGGAGGTGAGGAGATAAACAATGAAAAATATTGGATTTCCAAGCATGAAAATACCGAAACTAAGGTAAAATATCATAACAGTCACCCTTGCCTCTTGTAATTGGATATTCACTTTGGTAAAATTATATTTTCAAGAAACAATTATTTCTATTATTTTTAAATATTATATTATATTCTTCAATTTCAATGTAGACCTTTAGGAGCCGGGGGGTCACATGCTGTATCGTAAGTCTTTTCTTTTTAGAGGACGAGGTTGAGATTTTCACTCGAACCCTTTGGAGCCGGGGATTTTTTCAAGGTTTCATACGTCTGGTACGACAGTTTATACCTTCTCTTTTCAATGGAAAAGAAATCTGTGGTTCAACTGTCGTACTACCTGGGTTGAAAGAAAAATTTCTAAGAAAGGTTAAAGCTTTTTCTTCAAATTATTTTATATTAAAATTATGAGGAATGTTTTAGTGGAATTCTTCAAGCGGAGCAGCCGTCCTGTTTGCCCTGCTGTAATTGGGCACAATGCGTATGCGTGCATGTCTATAGAGAGCCATAAACATGCTTTATGTAAAAAAAAAAGCTATGATACAATAGGGTCATTCCGTGTCAACTCAACACAGACCTCACCCCCTCAGATTTTGATGAAATTTGGTACAGAGGTAGTGTACATATAGACATGTTAAAATCTAAAATTTTTTTTGAAAAATACGAAGGGGTTTTGAAGATACAGCGCTGTAAAAGTAACAAAAAGGGGTCAAAACACGTGAAAGACACAATTTTCAAAATGACCTAACATTTTTTTCTAATTGAGATAGAGACCTGAAACAAGTGCCATTTGACAGCATTTTTAAGGGCCTTTTGAATGATATACAACATGCTTCGGTCTAAAAAGAATTTGTTTCAATTAAATTTGAATTAAAATTTAAAATTTAAATTTCTCAAAATGCGCCACCTCAATTTTTTTCAAATTTTTTTATAAAAATGCTTATACACTACTTAAATGGCTGTAAAAGTTTCAAGATGGGCTTATAATGGGTTTATGTTGAAAAAAATCATTGAATAAAGCAGTAATGGATCTACAGCACAATTTAGCATAATATAGCATGGTTTTAGCACTAAAAATATATATATTTAAGGGATGAAATGGATTCAGATTGATTAGCTAGTTACAGTTCAAGTAGCTGATTTCAATAGTATTTGCAATTAATTTAATTTTATTTATTTACCTGTTGTCAGGTCTTTCTTTTTGAATTTTTCCAGGGGAAGGGCGGGAGCAACGACTACAAATAATGTAAATACACCCAAAACCAGCAAAAATTATACCCACTTAAATGAAAATAGGTTGGTATCCCTATTCCAGGAAGAGCCAAATATCATAATTAATTTATCTGTTTACCTGTTGCCATTTCTTTCATTTTGAATTTTCCACTGGAATGGGGGGGTGCAACGACTACAGACTCAATGACAATTCCACCCCAAAACTGCAAAAACCGTACTCATTTAAATGGAAATAGGTTAATTTCAATATCCCCCCCCCCTCTTCCCTAGATGGAGGGTCTGCATGTTGAAGAGTACTCATAAATGTAGGTAATAGCTTGCAAATCTAGTAATCTTATATTCTCAGTCTGTTATTATTTTATTCTTTGAAACAATTAATGGAAAAATTTAGACAGAAAAATATTTTGTTCTAAGAATTTTTCGTATTTTTAATTTTGTTAATATAAATAAATCTAAGGAAATTCATCTTGATGTATGCTTACTCATCATTTTTAAAAATGTAACTATATTCAATCCAGCTACCAATTATTTGAATGGTGACTTGCTATTAAAAAATTAAAATGCTTGTAAGTAATTCAGTAGTCATTAAGATGATCTCATGATTGCAAAAGAAGGATGAAAAATGTAATAAAAATTTGTTACCACATCTAGATAATGTTCCATTAGGTATAACCAAGCAAGAAGGAATAAAACTATATATTAAGATACATTTGGCAGATGTAAGGTGTCAAGATATATTTTGTAAATCGCCATCTTCCTTGTTTCAAGCTCAGTGTGAATTCTGATCAGCCCCAAAGTCAGATGTCTGTCTTATTGGAGTAGGTTGAAGAGATAGTGGTAATACTGAGTTTTTGTTAGTGCATAAGTGAATCAAAGGAAATTGAAATTTTAGTTTCAAATTCTTTTATTTTGTATATACTAAAATTAATGTTAAAAGCTGTCTAAGTATTAAGTGTTTGTAAATCTAGGGTAAAATGTAAATATTATTTAAAATTTAAACTATGGCTGATCAAAGATACTTTACTGGACAGTGCTTTAATCCATTTAAAAAGAATAACCACAGGTAAGAGACAAAAAGAAATTACACAATGTTGCAGACTGGATGACAGAATATTTGAGTGGAGTTCCAGAAAATGCCAAAATCTGCCATACTTGTAGAAAAGAATTGTCTCTTTTAAAGAAAAATGAAGACTCAGGCCAGAATATTGAAGAAAGTTATGTTCTGAAAGTTGTGATCCAAATTTTGCTCCTAAGTTGGAAATTGTTGAAACATTAAATGTGTCACTACAAGAATTAGGAGAATCTTCAATCGACAAAAGGAAATCAGAAAAAACAGGTTATTCAGCAAGTAACATGAAAAAGATCAATGCTGCATTGAAATGCAAACTATTTACTAATATTGAAACATTCTGAGAGAGAGCCTCAAACAGCTGAAGAAACCGTTTTAAATAATTTGAAAACTAAATTTGCTGATTCTTCTAATGTTAACATTCAATGATACTTACCTGCTTGCCAAAGTCATGTTGTATATGAAAAATAATGCCAGAATTCTCAATGCTCCTAAATACCTGCTAAGAAAATCAAAAAGACTCTTACAAGATAAAGGTATCCTGACTAGCCCTAATCAAAAACCAAGAAAAAGTCTTCCTCCTAACATTGTAGAAACCATAAGCGTTCTGTGAAAATGATGAAATTAGCAGAATATTACCAGGAATGAAAGATTGTATATCTGTTCGAACCATGGGCGTCGCTGCCTGCTGAAGATTGGGGGGGACTTTGGAAAAAGAAATGCTAGGAAAAATTCATGTTTTTTAAACATGTTTAGCCTTTGTAAAGACCAGTGAACATTGCAATTTTCAAGTAAGGACAACAAGGAGTCATATTTGGACCCGTCGTGGGCGGGAATTGCTGACCCCCCTAATTAATTTTAAACACATCTTAAACACTGAGAGAAAAAAATGGGTTCAGCTTCTTTTCTAAGAGGGAAGTCATAACTAGATCAGAGAGTTCCTAATTGTAAATATATTATTTACCCAGAAATAAGAGAGTACGGGGGATTCTCCCCCAGAAGTTTTTTCGAATTTGTGGTCTTAAAAATGCATTTTAGACGATATTTGGTAATGTTATGGGAGGAGAGGTTCGAGGGCGCTCTTATGTCCATTTTTCGATATCGAAACGTTAAAAACTCCATTATTATCTCTGATCGTACTATGAAAAGGGGGGATCGGGGATTTTTTCGAAATTGTGTTGCTAAAACGCAATTTTAGACTATCTTTACTAATATAACGCAGATTAGATATTCGAGCTCCCTCTTTTCGGAAAATTATTTAAATTACAGCCTTAAAATGCATTCTAAACAATTTTTAGCAATGGTAGTAGTGGAAGAGCTTCCCTGAATATTTTTGGAAATTGAAATCTTAAAAATACAATTATAGATAATATCCGGTTGTTTTAAGAAAAGGGAAGTGCGGGGGTTCTCCCCGAAACTTTTTTTGAAAATGTAACTGTAAAAAAAAAACGCAGTTTTAGACGATCTGCGTTGATGTTAGGGGAGGGGAGATTTTTGGCCCACCCCGGAACTTTTTTCAAAATTGATGGGTCATCTTTGGTAACTTTAAGAGGATAGACAAATATTCGAACAACGTGATTTTAGTTGACTTTCAATGATATTAGGGTAGGAATTTTCGAGAACTCTCCTTTGGAAACCAAAGTTTAAGCCCTTTAAAACGAAATATAGGACGATCTTAAATGTTGTTGACAAGACAGAGAGGGAAACGGAGACGCCTCCTTTTTTAATGAGAGATATGTTTATTCAAGTTGAAGCGGCAAAAGAATTTAAAAAAAAATGGTTTTTACTCCCACACCTCACATTTTATGCTCACGTTACAGTATTCAAAATTCATGCATTTGATCAATAACAATGCAAAAGCTTAATTTAGTGCTTGAAAAAAAATTAATGTTTTTCATCCTGCTTTTATTGCTTCATAATTTTTACTTTTGATAAAAGCAAATGAAGGGCCAGGGGGAAAAAGATGAAAGTGACCAAAAAGCGATTTCGAGAAAAACGAAAAACAAAGTTTGACTTCTCGTAACTCCTTGTGTAGTTGATAGAGTTTTCATGCACATTTCGGTCGATTCTCATCTTTTTTCCTCCTTGTTGTTCTAACAGATGATAGTGCTTTTTCATAGCCCCTAGATAGTGCTAATATCTCAAAATTGACGGAAAATTGACTTTCATCTTTTTTCCCCTTGGCCCTTCAAATAATTAAAAACGATTAAATATAAGTTTTCACGGGGAAGACTGTCTAAAACGTTCTGACTTCTTAATATACAGTGTAATTTACCAGGGAAAAAATTCCCTTTATAATTATTTATCTGGCATTTTGATCTCTAACAATGTGTGAAAAATCTTTCTAATATTTTTTTCTTTTAATTTAATTTATTTTTATTATTACTTCTTAGCCTCACCTCCATTTGTTTTGCTTCAATATTGCCTATACTGAGAACGATCTTTACCTTATTCTGAAAGTTCCATTTTGAAATTTATAATTCTCAGCTAAAAATTAGGTTTGAAAATTTTTCAATTTAAAATAATTTGTATGAAAGATAAATAACTTGCTCTTTTTAGTGATAATTCAGTTCTTTTTAAAGCTTTCATGGAAATGCAGCGATAAACTTTCAAAAAAGAATTTAGTTATCAAAATAATACTCATAACTAAACAAGCCTTATTATTTCCTCACTTAGAAGATGAAACAGAATATTTTCCACGTAAACTATTTCTTAGTTATTTGAAAATATAATTCTAATTTGGAAAAAAATATTTCGTTTATCAACACTACTATTATTGAACGTTTTCTTTACAATTCAAATTTCATAAAAATGTATATCAATTAGTAACTACCAGTGGCGTACGCAGACAAATCATTTCAGGGGGGGGGGGGGGCTGAGTCAAGACTTTTTGAGATTGGGGGAGGGGGGAGCACTTCATGAAATGTAGCTAAAAAAGTAAATGCCTCGAATTTCTTCTTCAATGCCTAGTTAAGTCGACAAAAATACATAATTAAAAAAAAACATTTTTTTAATTAAAATTATTGTGAAGAAAGTGTTCTCATGGACACAAAGAATGATAAATTTAGATTTAAAAAAAAATTCTTCATTGAAAGAAGGGTTGCTGAAACACTTGTTTGCAATATTTTGGCTAATTAACGCTCTAATAATGTTAATTTTGTAGTTTATTTTACTATTGTTCCCAATATTGGGTTTCAATTAAACTTTCTAAATTTTATTTAACAAAATCTGTGACTGAAAAACATTAATCGGCATTTCTGAAACATAGATTTGCAATAAAAATGACCAAAATGGAATAATAGGATAATAATAAAGATGACGAACAGTAAAATAGACATGTCAAAATATAGAAAAAAATCTTTCTTTTAATTTTGTCCTATAGTTAATTATCTGTTCTAAAAGCTTTTCTCATTTGAGATTTCAAAAAAAAAAAGGGAAATTTAGAAAAAAAACTTATCTTACATTTTTAAACGGGCTGCAGCCCTATCAGCTAACCCCCTGAGTACGCCACTGGTAACTACAATAATAAGAAAATACTAAGCTAACACGAAAATACAGGTAATTTTCTCTTGTTGTGTATTATTTAACTTGTTCAAAAATTTTAATTACTTAGATCAAAAATAAGCATTTGAATACTGATTAGTATACGCTCATCGAAAATATTCCAATCAAATATCTTGTAATGTTCATTGTAAATAAATATGAAAAAGCATTTCAGCTAAAAATCAGATTAGTATAAAAAAAACTTTACAGAGTCTACTTATGTTAGCGTAGTATGATTAAGGGGCACACAGGGACGGATATAACTGAGGGGCGATGGAGGCGATCGCCCCCTCCTTTGAGGACCTCTCCACCGGTAGTTTTCCGGTATTGAAACTCAAAAAATCTTTTAGACAATTTATAAATGTTGGGGGAAAGAGGTTTGATGCTCTCCCTCGGAAATATTTCGGAATTCAAGTCCGAAACTTTTGTGATTAATATTTGCGAACCAGTATACATAATAAAAAGTAAGTTATAAAAACCAATTTTCCTTCCCTTGAAAAATTCCTAGATTCGCTCTTGAGGGCATATTAGTATTTCCTTCAATGCATAAGCAATTTGTGGTACTGATGTCTTAAAAATCGCTCTGTGTGCTCACTCTTATCGGGAAAAGTATACGGAGTTAACAAGAAATTTTGTTAGATCTTTTTTATGTTATAACAAAAACAATAAAATGCGTAAAACTTACATGATTTATTTCCTCCAAATATGATACTCTTTACTGGATAGGACATGCTATACTGAACCGATGGATAGCTCTATACTTTATGAAAGGAGTAAGGAGTCGCTTTCCACGAAGAAAGATCCTTCTCTAGCTGTACTCCGAAAAAATTTCTTGCTCACATCATGTGGCAAAACAGATGGACACCCTTCCTCTCTGGGGATACACTACGGGGGGTCAGAGAGAGATTTTTTAGTGTCCATTGTTATGCAGCTGGACACTCATCTTTCCCCCTTAAATGAGTTGGCAGGGAAAGAGGGATGGGTGTCGTTATCAGAGACAGGATCCTGAGAAAAATTTGAGATGGGGTAAAGTGTACAAAAGAAAATTTATTTCTTGGATAACAGGTTGTCACTTTCCCTGCTTTTAATGGCAGGTTCTCGATGGGCTAATTCTGATGTAATTCCTTTCTACAAAAAAAAAAAAAAAAAAAAAGGATGTTCATACTTTGCTAATACTGTAACGTAAATTCCGTTATTTGGCATTGGAATATATTTAATGAAAATATTGGGGAGAGGGGGGGGGACTTTGTACTATTTCAAAATGTAGGAAAGGGGGAAGTGTCCCGTCCCCGTGCCATGACACCCGCGAGCTCAATGGAGATAATATTCACTTTAAGGCAGAGGTGTAATTCTTAGGGGGGGGGAAGGAAAGTGGGGGAACGTTTACTACAGGACTCAGCCCCTGCGTCCCCCCCCCCCCCACAGCACGGACTAGACCACATCTTCGAGAGAGAGCAGATTCGACCTCGATTTTAAAAGCCCTTCAAGGATCAAGTAACCTAACCAAGGAAAACACAAGAAACCCCCTCTAAGATTTATTTATTACTTCTCTTGTCCCTGTCAGAGCGAGGAGGGAGAGGGTGGGGTAGGAAAAGGGAAAGTCTCCATTGTTAAGTGGAGGAATTGGATCTTACTACGCAGTGATGGGTTTTGTAGGAGGAAAATAATGGCTCCAATAATGATGCTAAAAGCACCAAAAGACCGAGACAGCTTCATTAGAAAATAACTGAGACGGTCTTTCAAGTAGATACGGAAGTTTTTGTTATTTCAGTTGAGATTGGAGAATTTAATTTTGATTTAGAAAAGTCCCGTTTTTTTTTTTTTTTTTTCAAAATTATTATTTTATAATATTGGGGGTCTTCTGGTGATTTGAAAATATTGGGGGGG
Source organism: Uloborus plumipes (assembly GCA_038373865.1). Taxonomy (NCBI): domain Eukaryota; kingdom Metazoa; phylum Arthropoda; class Arachnida; order Araneae; family Uloboridae; genus Uloborus; species Uloborus plumipes. Next base: position 6,895 of record JAXGGA010002191.1, on the reverse strand, counting down.
ACATGTCCCCCTTGTCCCCCCCGCCAACGACGCCCGTGGTTCGAACAAAAAAGGGGGATACAAAAACATTCAAACGGTTGATTCTCTAACTTGATGGACGCTTATTAAGATTAAGATCTATGAGAGAGAGAGAGAGATATAGATCTTATAAAGATAAATATCACAATTTTAAGATACTTTTGTGCAAATTGCTGAACCGAGACCAAAGTATTGTATACTTGCAGGTCAGAGTGGAAATCATACGATTTGTATATGCACCACCCACCAAAACGTAAAGCTAATGATAGAGACTGGGGGGGATCCCTGGAATAGGTAAATTTTAACCTATTTCCATTTAAATGAGTACGTTTTTTGCTGTTAATGGTTGGAATTTACATTAAGTCAATAGCCGTGGACCCCCCATTTCCCCGGAAAAATTCAAAATGAAAGACATGACAACAGGTAAATAGATAAATAAATGATGAAAAGGGGGGGAGCTACCTCTGGAATAGGGAAATCAACCTATTTTCATTTAAATTGGTATAATTTTTGCTATTTTTGGGCGTATTTACATTGTCTGTAGTCATTGCACCCCCCCCCCCCCCCCCATTCCCCTAGAAAAATTCAGAAGAAAAGACGTGACAACAGAAACTCTAAGAATCAGCTACTTGAAATTTAACTAGCTATTCAAACTGAATCCATTTCATCCCTTAAATATATATATATTTTAGTGCTAAAACCATGCTATATTATGCTAAATTGTGCTGTAGATCCATTACTGCTTTATTCAATGATTTTTTTCAACATGAACCCATTATAAGCCCATCTTGAAACTTTTACAGCCATTTAAGTAGTGAATAAGCATTTTTATAAAAAAATTTGAAAAAAATTGAGGCGGCGCATTTTGAGAAATTTAAATTTTAAATCAAATTTCTTTGAAATAAATTCTTTTTAGACCGAATCATGTTGTATATCATTCAAAAGGCCCTTTAAAATGCTGTCAAATGGCACTTGTTTCAGGTCTCTATCTCAATTAGAAAAAATTTTAGGTCATTTTGAAAATTGTGTCTTTCACGTGTTTTGACCCCTTTTTGTTACTTTTACAGCGCTGTATCTTCAAAACCCCTTCGTATTTTTCAAAAAAATTTTTAGAATTTAACATGTCTATATGAACACTAGCTCTGTACCAAATTTCATCAAAATCTGAGGGGGTGAGGTAAAATTTTGTCAAAAATTGTGTTGATTTGACGTGGAATGACCCAATACATACACACACATTTTTAATCAAAAAAAAGTGTATGCTCACCTGGGGTCTTGTTTAGAGCCTCCACGACCGTAAAGAGGAATAACTTTTTCTCTGCATATAGCAGCTTTACAAACAGGGCATACTTGACGGCTAGGTCTAGTTTCTAACCATCGATGCAGGCACGGCCAGCTACAGAGTATTTCACAGATAAAAAAACTTTTTATTTCAATTTGTCATTAAAAGCAAGTCAAGCATCAGCACTTGTGAAAGAACAACATAGCAAGTACATTCAGGACTTAAAATTCAAAATATTAAAGAGAGGATCGACACTTCTCCGAATTTTTAAGTGTAAGCTCCTGGCATTGTTACTCCAATGGCGTAGTAAATTTGCTACCTCTTGCTGAACCACCAGCACCACCCCTAACCTACATGGTGGCCCTGTGGCAGAATTTTTCTCAGCTTTCTGCGACAAATTTTCTAGAGCCAATTTCTTTTTGCAACAGTAGAATATTCTTCAATAATAAATATATATGCAACCCTCTTACAGTAGCACAAGATGTTTATATTAATAAAAATGTTAACATTAATACTATAGATTCATAGTTTTTTTTTCTGGTGGCTGTTTGATATTATTATTAATATTTTAAGCCTTTTTTTCCTTCCCTATCACAATTTTTTTTCTGCACAATGTCTCCCTGATTCTGCGACAATGTCGCCGTGTCCGCAGCTTTCCGCCACAATAGTCCGTGGGACAGTAAGCCATATCGTTTAGTTTGGAAGAAATAATTTTGGCACACGAGAAAACAACGGAAGTGTACGAAAAAAATGTTTAGTGTGAAGAATATTAAAAGTTCTGGAATAGAACGCTGCTCTCAAGTACAAAAAAGTGCCATTAAATAACGAACTATTTCACAAACGCGTAGGTAATTACACCGAATTTTCTTCCGATGAACCAATAGGAGGCGCCGAAAACGTAAACAAACTTTCGATCGTAATACGCAGTGTTTATTTTATGTAGCTTCTCTAAGTGCAAGAGCAAAGCGTTGTGTATTAACTGTTTTGGTTTGTCATATGCAGAAATATTTGTTTTATTCTTCGAACTTTGTTACTAAAACGAATTTTTGTTCTAATAGAATGTCAAATTTAATAATAATTTGGCATCACAGCGTCGTTTTCTAACGTTTGGCAACAAATATTTACACCGTTATGTCTGAGTCATGTGCACTGCGTCGTTTGTGTTTTTTCGTTTGGTTTTTAAAATGCTATCGTGTTTTTCAACATACATCATTGGATCAAGATTCATTCTTATCACATTATTTTCTAAATATTCTCAAAAATGTGTTGAACTGTGCTGCGGAACTTACATCGCAGAAAGCAGAAGTATCAACTCCGTCACAGAACATCACAGTAATCACGGCATTTAAAACCGATTTGAATCAACTCAAGATATTTTCTGGAAACACGATCCTCTTTCATTCTTCTAAATGTCTTGAAAAATGAGTATGTGCTACAAGTTTTATTATTTTCATATTTAATTTCGTTCACACAGGTTAGTATTCACTTACTTTTCAAACGATTTACTGCAAAAAGACCCCCGAGTAGAACTGAGTATAAACGGGGGCTAAGCACATTACAATTCAAGCCAAAACTTTTCCCAAATATCAAAGAACCTGCTTCGAATAAATTTCCGAAATGATAACTAATATTTGAGAGCAAGCAGCTGCCATAGAGCAGAGGAATTGACTTGATTTTTCCCTCAAGGACTCAACATCCTATTTTGTGTTCATCGAGAAACCGTAACAAATGTATTTATCCTGTAGAAGATTTACAATGAACAGAAATTTACTTCTTTTAATATTTCCGTTTTTAATATTCAGTGTTAATAAAAACCTTTTCTATAGAATCTTATCATAAAACCTTACAGGAATAAAACTAAGCATACATTTATTGAGAAATTGTTGTTTTTCAAACTGTAATAATAATTTTGTTTTCAGCATCTTTTTTTAATAAGGTAGTATTTAGTTGTACTTTATAAACACAGTTTTTCACATTTTCTGCCTTACAAACTGAATAGAAAATCAATGATCCATATTTCTGATATACAAGACGAGTTATCCAAAAAAAAAAAAAAGAAAGAAAAATTGCACCAACCCTGGGTTTATTGAAGCTATGAAGCTATAGAAAAAAGTTTTCTGCGAAACTTTGTTCCATAATGAAGGAGCAACTGGTCAAATTTTTATTTCCGCGCGGTTTTTGTGATGCAACTATTAGAGTTAGTTTTTCTGAAAGGTATTTGCACCAGGAGCACGAATTTGGATGTTGTCACCCCCAAAAATAGTGCAGGGGGCTACTAAAGTTACAACAAATGGATTCGCTAAAATTCCCATATCTTCATTATTTCTTGATTTATAACCGGTTTTGAAACCTTAAAATGCTTAATACCACCTTATAAAAATTTGAGGCATAAAAGTCTCAATTCAAATTGTTGACACGTGTTTCTAAGCTATTAAGAGCTCTTTTTCAATGTAAAAGATGAGAGTTCATGAACGTAAAGTCTGCCGGCTAAGGATGTTTTTTTCATTGAATAGGGGCTCCTTTTAATTAATTCGGTCATTTGGCCAATCGGGGGGGGGGGGGGAGGTCCCCCCTCCCAAGTTTTGAAACAAAATGTGAATGCAAATTTGTGTGTATTTACCTTTTTCACAATATGTATTGAATTTGTCCCTTTGCCTTGACCCATCGTTTAGAGGGGGGTTAAACTGCCCCCGTCCACCCCATTTCTTTGAAAAATTTTGTTGTCTTTTGTCGCTCCCACTTATATGTAAAAAACATTTTTACGTATAAGTGTGTTCTTTGTTGTTTTCCTATCAAATTTACTTTGAGTATACAACATTTTATCCCCTTCTCTATACTTTTTTGAATAGGGGCGTGCACAAAGGAGGTGAATACACCTGTTAGTCTAGAAAAAAGCTTTTTATTTTCGAGCTTTAAATTTTTCTGTCATTTTGTAAAAAAAATCGGTTGGGAATATACACCCTGATGTTAATAAAGCAAGCCTAAAATTGAAAATCGTTAAATAAGGAGGGAAGTATGTGCAGGGGGTAAAAATTAAGGTGGGGGAGGGCAGCCATTTTTGGCCAGACCAAAATTTCTGTACACACTCCTGCAGCTCCTGATAAAAATTTGGAAAAAAGGGCCTGTCCATCCCCCCCCCCCCCTTCGGTGGAAAAAAATTGAAATGACAGGCCTGGTTGTAACTAGTGGCGTAAAGAATGAAGGAGTCTTTACAGACTGGAAAAAATTTTTATAATTAATTCTTGCGAGGGCTAAATATACCAAAATATATTGATTTTTATTTTCCTCCCCTCCCCTAAATTATAGGCTTGGGCAAAAAGTACAAATTAAATACATAATATAGGTAAAAGGATAATTACGTTCAGAAAATGTGCATTCACATTTTGTTTCGAAACTTAGGGGGGGGGGGGGGTAGGACCCACATGATTGTCCAAATGACAGGCTTGATTACATGTAGCCCTTATTCAATGAAAAAAACATCCAGAGTCGGATGACTTTTCATTCATGAACTCTCCTCTTTTACATTGAGAAAAGACTTCTTAATAGCTTCGAAACACGTGTCAACAATTTGAATAGAGTCGTTTATGCTTCAAAATGTTGTTATCCATTGTATTTAATCATTTTAAGCCTTGAGGACCGATTTCAAATCAAGACATAATGAAGATATGGGTATTTTAGTGAATCAATTTTTTGTAACTTAAGCCGCCCCCCTGCACTATTTTGGGGGGTGGTTACATCCGATTTCATACTCCAGGTGGCAATACCTTTCATAAAAACTAACTCCCATAATTATATTACAAAATTCTCACGGAGAACCAGTTGCTCTCAGACTACCAGCTGAAGTTTTACAGCCGTTCAAGAAAACCACGCGTGAGCACGGCTCGGCGTCGAAAGAAATGTCGCCAAGCCGAAAGGTAGCCAACCTACAGAAAAAACTGAAACCGTTCCGTAATACATTTTTCGGAGCTGCAGTTCAATTTATTCTAGTATTCAGCGTAAAATAAAATTGTCGACCATGTTTCGTCCGTTATTGTATGAAATTCATCCTCTAAATTACCGTCCATAATGAATTTTACAACTCATCAAACCCGTATTTACCGCAGCAACACCATTGCTTTTACGTGGAAAATCGAGTAGACGAGATTAAAGCGGAGCTCATGTTTACATTTTCCTTGTCTATGATTGGTTCCGAGTTGCTGGACGATGCAACGATAAAAGAAGCATGTTCCTTCGCAAAGATGATACAGTTCCTCATTTAATTTCAATTTTCGAACTTAACTGCAGCAGTTAGTTCCAGAACTTTTTTTCTCGTAATTACTAAGCATAATTTTACGAAAAAGTGGTATTTTCTTTCGTGCCAGAATTTTTACTGCGAAACTTGATTTCTAGCAACAATTCTGGAGCTGAACCACGGACTACAAGGCATGGTGGAATTACACTGGAGTCCAAACTCTCCAAACATTTTCTATGGCATATTCGGAAATATAACTCATGCTTTCAAATGACATCACTTGGAATAATAAATGTTCAAATATTTATAAAATCACATTTTAAAATAATTTCTAATATTACTTTTTGATTTTATAATTTAAAGCTAAATTATATTTTTTAAAATATGACTTTAGTCAATAATAGAAAATAAAATAAATAAATTTCATAAAAGCACATTATACATCTTGGCACATTATTAAATAAATAATCTGGTACAAAGTATAACATAATGCATTCTCTGGAAGTTAATAAAAAAATAAATAATTATTATTTTGACACTAATGTTAAACTCAAGCAAAAAATAAAAATACCATATTACCATGCAAAAAAGTCCCCCTTTTCTACTGATTTTTTAATACCACAATTTGGCTGCAATGGATCATAATCAAGGAATTATTTTGGCTATGAAAATTGCAATCGTAAAATTTGCAGCTGATTGACTGGTTGAAAGCCTTCTACAGTTAAGCAAGCATGCTATTAAACTCTGAATTATCGTAAAATATAAAATATACTTGAAATAAAGAAAAATTACAACATGCTATAAGTGCTTTAGTAGTTTCTTGAAAAGGGCAGGGCTCGTGCTAGAGAATTCAGTAAACAAACCAAATTTCAAAAGTCTGCGCCAAATTTTGAAAGTTCAATTTTAATAATTTCAATTAATATTTTTCCTGAAATAATTTATGTATTTTTGTTCCCAGCGGAAATTTTCTATTTGCTAGAGAATTTTCTATTTGCTAATACTTTAGCCAAATAAAAGTCCTTTTCGCTGGATTTACAATTTAATAGCATTTGGAGAGGTGTTGAATGCTTAATACGAGCCCTGAAAGTGTGTTGATTATTATTAAATAAGGTTTGACAGACAATCATTCTTAGTACATATTGCTAGTTGACTCATCTTGAATTTACATTTATTACTTGCTTTTAATCATGACAAATATCAACTTAATATTATATGCATATACATACCAAAATAGATGACCACAAAGGCTAACAACAGCATCTTTTGCTGTGTCTAGACAAATATTGCATTCGAAAGTTCCTTCTTGAGCAGTACTTTCTTCTTTGTCTTCCCCACCAGATGCTGTAGCTTCTTCTGTTTTAGGC